>NJDD01004533.1:44056-75119 GCA_002245505.1 Calephelis nemesis | reverse complement strand
GGTTTTTCCAATTTTCTAATAAAAACAAAATGATGCTCGGGTTTGCAAAAGTGCCCGGTTGGCGATAGGCTTGCCACCTATCACATTGTGGGACTCAGTGTCTTCGGCTAGTCGTGGGTGCCCTGGTTGTGCCTCTGCCTAGCTCTTCGGGGATATGGGCGTGAAGATACTTTAAATTAATAGATTATGTAACATTTACATACTCTTTGGTGTTAACGAATGGATAGGGTTAAGCGGATAATCTGTGAGTCGGCTCAAGCATCGTTTATCCCAAATCATAACTCGTAATTAACTTTTTTATACTAGAAGGCAAACATACAGAAGGATGATAAGAAATCCATGCCACCTGGAGACACCAATGGTGGTAATGGTGCGTTGCCAGCCTGAGGCCGAGATGTTAGACCTTGAGCAAAATTAAGTTTACCGGCTACCTTACCCTCCGAGCCGAAACACGTCAACGGCAAGCACTGACGTTATTGCGGCAGGGATAGGTAAGGCGGAGATACGAATCCGAGCAAGTCGCTACGAAACTCTACCACCTAGTAGGATGTCACGGTCCTAGTGACGGTAAGCCCTTGTGGCGGTATATATTACTCACAAAATAGTTTTCTAATATCTAGTGTACGAAAGTTAATATATCACTGAACGGATTGAATACTTCAATACTTGTATATACGATTGAGTAAGTTTAAGCGGAAAATCTGGGATTTGGATCATGCAATAATAAGAAACTTTTTTTATATAACATTGGAAGGCAAACAAGCAGACGGATTTCTTGATGATAAGACTTTCTCGCCGCCTAGAGACACCAAAGGTGGTAATGGTGCGCTGCCAACCAGAGACCGGAATGTTAGGCCTCGAGCAAAAGTAAGTTAACCGGCTACCTTACCCTCCGAACCGGAACACGTCATGACGTTATGGCGGCAGGAATAGGTAAGGCGGTGGTGCCAATCCGGGTGAGTCGCTGCGAAACTCTACCACCTAGTCAGAAGTCACGGTGTTAGTGACGGAAAGCCTATGCTCGCCTTTTACGAGCTACCTGGCACAGAAAAGCAGATGGTCTATTCTACAAAGGAGCCCGGACTATCACAGGGAAAATTTATATCATGAAATGTTTTTCTTACCTTTAGTTTCTGGAAGGTTTATATGTCACTGCACTAATCTAATTCAATACTTGCAAAAACTATTGAGTGGAAGATCTGCTGGTATCATTCACGCATCATCAGACAGAATAATCTGATGGTTTGTACATAAAACTGAAATGAGTTTTTAGTCTTTCTATATATTAATACGTTATGACAAAACTTTGGATCCCTTTTTACGAAAATTGCGCGGGCGCAGGAGCATAAAATTTGGCATACTTATAATTTATGTGTAGGAGAAGTGCAGAACGCTAATATTTTTCAATAATAACGCTTATAAAGTACATTAAAACAATAAGTAAAACATTACCCACACTACTATGCCTTTGACACACACAAACAAATAAGTATATTGATAACGATAAAAGATCACAGATGGCGCACTAAAAAGTTTGGAGACAAAGTAGTTGGTCTTGAGAAATGAAGATGGCGTTCTTATTAACAAAAAAAATTAAAAAAAATTTATGGTCTAATTTCGACCATCGGACGACCTCTGGTGTTAATATAACACTGAACGGATTTAACATCACTTTTCTAATGTTTAGGTCCGTCCCATATGTTCGGAATTCTATTACTGTTCCCGTTCTGTTTTGAAAAAATGGAATGAAACTTCAACCATAGCAAAACTCCACACAATTTCCTGTACAAAAAGTCACTTACGTATCGTAGGTCTACAGATTTGTATGTCTTTGCTGTGTTCGAAATCCACATACGGATTTCGAGCGAAAAGCTTTTACATCACCGAACTGTTGTTACAAGTAAAGTCAAAAAAAGACGGAGTTTAGATTTTAGGGCCGCAACGTGTCCTTGGAATTCCGTTTCAATATATCGAAAGGAAACTCTTAACCGTAGCAAATCCAGACAAATTCCGTTCCTACAGAAAATTATTATAAATATTTCGTTCTAAAACTACGGGCAGTACTTTCTTAGTATTTTACTTAATGGGCCATATACGCTAAAATACGTCAGCAGTTTAATGTTTTTTTCATACAAAGCAATCATGGATCTTGGTGACAAAAATACACAAGATTAACATGAATATGCTTTATAAGACTAGTGTTTCTAAAACACGATTCCTTTTACTTTGCTCGATAGAAAAAAATCTAAAAGTTAACCCTTTTTTAAAAGAAATGTCTACTTCAAATATGAAAATATTCGATGAAACAAAGTATATGTCACTCAGGGATAATGTAGCATTGTAAAAGGGAAAGAGTTTTTGAAATCGGTAGTAGTTTCGGAACCTATTCATTTCAAACAAACAAAAAATCAAACCTTTCCTCTTTATAATAATAGTATAGACTATAGATGGATAACATAGAATCTTTTACATACACATTACTTTTGCGACGTGGGAAAGAACACATTCAAATTAAGAACGTTTTTGGAAAGTTGGTAGAAAACCTCCGCATCGTAAATTTCACGGAGTGTAGACATTATTGTTCACAAAGTGTCGCGTTATTTAAATTTGTGGAGTG
Organism: Calephelis nemesis; assembly: GCA_002245505.1. NCBI lineage: Eukaryota > Metazoa > Arthropoda > Insecta > Lepidoptera > Riodinidae > Calephelis > Calephelis nemesis. The sequence continues at coordinate 72,502 of NJDD01004533.1, read as the reverse complement.
CATTCTCGTGTTCCGGAAACAGTATAATTAATACGCATTGAAGTGAGCTCAGTGTGGTGGAAACTGTCTAGATTTATACAATTTAAACGATGAAGCGCTTGATGAATAATTTAAGGGGCCATATTCGCTAAAATACGTCAGTAGTTTAATGTTTTTTTCATACAAAGCAATCATGGATCTTGGTGACAAAAATACACAAGATTAACATGAATATGCTTTATAAGACTAGTGTTTCCAAAACGCGATTCATTTCACTTTGTTCGATAGAAAAAAATCAAAAAGTTAACCCATTTTTGAAAGCAAAACCCAACTGTCTACTTCAATTGTAAAAATATCGACACCAAATATAACATAAACATAGATAAGTACTATACCTAATAGATAAGTGTTTCAGTTTTTATACTTTTTTTCAAATTACTTTTATAGTATTAAAAATAGTGATTTGTCGCTTAAGACGTTTACTTTAGAGCGCAATATTTCATAGTAATCATGGAACGAGGGAGTGCGGTGATTGGCTCTTCTGGCTGACTGAGTATGGGGCCTTAAGTATAAAGTATGTTCGCAGTCTCACAATCGGAAGCTCTGATTTATTGTAATAGAAGTCGAAGGCCGAAACTTCCCTACCAGAGAATAAATATCTAAATAGTAGTTAATAAATAATAAATCGCCTCTGTGGTCTAGCGGTTCAGTTGTTGGACTTGACTACATGAGGTCCCGGGTTCGGATCTCGAGTCGGGCAACAAAAAGAAAATTGACCAATTTTCTAGTAAAAAAAATGTTGCTCGGGATTAGAAATGTGCCCGGTTGACGATAGGCTTGCCACCTATCACGTTGTGGGACTTAGTATCTTCGGCTAGTCGTCGGTCCAGGGCACCGATTATACCTCTGCCTACCTCTTCGGGGATATGGGCGTGAAAATACTTTAATAATTTCTGTTTAAATAAGTCAATTTCAATTAATTTATGGTTGTTATTGTGTAAACACGTCCTAGTCGCCAAAACTGTTTTAATTATAATTTCCATTTTAACACAAAATATTAAAGTTAATTAAGTGCCACTAAAATGGCCGTTCGGTTTATAATAAATTAGTTATAAGCTTAATTAATTGGTATTTACGTTCGAAGTTTCCACTGATTATGAAAATGAGTGTTTTTATTTTTAACTAGGTGCCCGCCCCAGCTTAGCACGGCTATGAAATATACATACACATAAAACTTCCTCTTCAATCACTTTATCTATTTAAAGAAACCGCTTCAAAATCCGTTGCGTAGTTTTAAAGATTTAAGCATACAAAGGGGCATAGGGACAGAGGAAGCGACTTTGTTTTATACTAAGAAGTGATACACGAAAGATAGGATGATATTATATCTTCGATACGAATGTAGATTGACATATGGAATTAGGAATAGATAAAATCATTCGGGTTTATGGCAAAACTAGCAATTTAATACATACACATTTTCACGCCAAGTCCCTAGCGAGGTAAACAGAGTATACCTATAGTGTCAACTGTGACTATTCTTGCAGACATAAAATTTTCTTCACGTTCATCACTCTTTTGAAAAGCCCGGTGAAGTTTCAAAAACTGCAAGATTTCATTAAAACAGAATACTTAGTCATTAAAAAAATGCGCGATTTTTGTTAATTTATTAGCTAAATTAATTTTTCCCCGTGTTGGTCCGGGCTCCTTTGCAGAATAGACCATCTGCCTTTCTTGCCAAGCAGCTCGTAAAAGGCGAGCATAGGCTTATCATTACTAACACCGTGACATCTGACTAGGTAGTAGAGTTTCGCAGCGACTCGCCCGGATTGGTACCACCGCCTAACCTATTCCTTCTGCCATAACGTCATGACGTGTTCTGGTTCGGAGGGTAAGGTAGCCGGTAAACTTACTTTTGGTCGAGGCCTAACATCCTCAGGTTGGCAACGCACTATTACCATCTTTGGTGTCTCTAGGCGGCGTGAATTTCTTACCATCAGGAAATCCGTCTGCTTGTTTGCCTTCCTATAACATAAAAAAATAAAACTAAAATTACTGCAAGCAGTCGCAAACGAAGTCACGGGTACAGCTAGTGATCGATTAATCAGTACAATGAACCTCAGCCAACTTGACTGAAAGTGGAGAAGAGATCGAAGACGAATTTTTTTAGTAAAATTCCGCCTTTTATCTCTTCTTTATAAAAAACTAGCGGCCTTCGCACGGGTTTAAAATACCCATATAAATTTTCCTCTTCAATCACTTTGTCTATTAAAAACCGTATCAAAAATTGCGTAGTTTTAAAGATCTATGCATACAAAGGGACTTAGGGATAGAGGGTGCGACTTTGTTTTATACTATGTAGTCAAGTGAAGCTGAAACAGTAGGTACAAGTTTATAAAGAGAAAGAAAGAAAGAAAATTATTTATTTGCGGAATATGTGTGTAAATGAGATGTTACAAAAATATTTAAGTATATCAATATATTCTACCACATTTTGGTGTGCAAATATTTTAATATTGATAAAAAAATATTATTTAATTACATACACTTTGACTTTTAAGCCAATTATTTATATTTATGACTAGTTTAATTATTTGAAAAATGAAATTTATTTATTTACCGAAAGTGTGTGTTAAAGGCTGTAACAAAAGATATTTGTTAATACCAACATATTCTACCACATACCACATGGTGTGCAAATATCTTTAAAATTTTACATATTTATTATTAAGATTTATTATTAAGATGTGTTACATATTATGTTTTAAATATTTGAACAAAATTATTAAAATATAATTATAGTCTAAGATCCGAAGTAAGGTCGACCTTCACCGAGCTGATTACAGGATGAAACCGGTTTTATAGCAAATTTTGTATATCAGAAAATATATTAAAAATGGGTTGCCTAAAAGAATCCTGGACCTGACATTTTATTTTATTTAAAAAAATATGTTTTTAACATTTCGAATTTTTTTTTCAGGCAACCCTATATATGAACTTAAATTGTCATAAAAATTGTAAAAATTGTAATGAAACTGCACATATGTTGATATTTTTTTCCTATTATCCGATCCCGCAAAAGTAACTAGCATCAACAATTATCTGTTTATACCTGGCAATCCAGATAAACAACAGGCAACCCAACTTCTGCAACTTCGTCTTATTCCTACTTTAAGTCGGGATAAAACCATAATATTGCACCAATTAATGAATAAAAAACATTTTAAAAAATAAAAAAAATGTCCAGGAATTTTTCAGGCAACCCATTTTTGATATATTTTCTGATATACTAAATTTGATATAAAACCGGTTTCATCCTGTTATCAGCTCGGTGAAGGTTGACCTTACTTCGGATCTTCGACTATTAGGTTTAACTCTAATTTCCATAAGCTACAACCGTTTCCAAGCCTAGCCAGTCAGGAGAAGACGGAGATAATTTACGAAACGAAGTTGTAGATGCCTAACTAAATAATGTTATTGACTTTAAACTTAAAAGGGTTAGTCTCATCAATGTTAGAATAAACTCTGCAAATATAACCGTCGAAACGGTTCAAACGGCCAAATTAAAGAGCACCTTAATTTCCTGTTAGCACTTCCCAATCGAAAGGTCCTCACGTTTGACTGAATTATATTACCTTCCGAGCCAACTGGCATCGACGCGTTTCAATTTTAAATCACTTTATTTACTTTAGTTTTGTGACTTCAAAGGACTGTTAAATGTGACCTTTTAAATTGTATTGTGAGGACATAATGGAACTTTTAAAGTTGTTCAATAAATAGACTAAGTACAACTAATTGAATATTATAGTACTATTATAGTATAAGCATCTTCACCATATCTTTGAAAGGGTAGGTAGAGCACAATTAGTGCACTTACGACTGGCTGAAGACACTAAAGGCCACTTGCACATTCCCGGGTTAATTTAATATTGAGTTAAACTGTCAAGTGATTTAACCTTAGTTAGACGCTAACTTAGCGTTAAATACTTAACCCAGGAACGTGCAAGTGGCCCTTAGTCCCACAATGTAGTATGTGTCAAGTCTATCGCCAACAGGGCACATATCTAATCCCGCGAAACGTTATTTTTATTAGAGAATTGAAAATGCACATTTTCTTTTTTTGTTTCCCATACCAGGGATCGAACCCGGAATCCCAAGAAGTCAAGGCTGACAACGGAATGCTAAACCACAGAGTCGATCCTTTTTTAGTATAAATATTCTGGAAATAATAGGTAATGTTTTGTGCATATCAGTCCGCTGAAGGTTATTGGTTTTTAACTAAAGTGATCATTTTTATTAGTTACTAGCTGTACCGGCGAACTTCGTTTCACCCGTTCAGTATGGAAAATAAAAAAGGTATTGTTTTTCCCATTTTCCCTGCTACTTTCCCGGTTTTTCTCTTCTTAAAAACCTTCTCCTGATAATAACTAACACAATAATAAAATAATTAGTCAAATCGGTCCAAGTTATGCGCTTACCAACACATTTAGCAATTCATTTTTATGTAATAAGTAGATGTATAAATCAATGAACGAATGAAGGTTGAATGAGTGAATTCTTGAAATAATGAACTCGTAATATATTGTTTTTATATTTTGACTATATGAGTATTTGTAAAAAAATATCATCAAACAAATGATGATGTCCTAGGTTTATTACATTTTAGAAATAGTGAGAAACTCCATGTGCCTAACCAAAAACTCAATATTTGCAAAACTAATATATATTGCATGTCCATTCGTATATACAACCAGATTCCTGATAATCTTAAATCATTGCCAGTAAAAAGATTTTAAAAGAAGGTTTTGACTTGTTGTTAGATAAGACGTATGAAGATTTTCTTACAGACAAACTTAAATGATATAAATATTGTAATAATAAAAAGAATAATTTGTTATACCTAACTTCAGAAAGCGGGCTATATTTGGAAACGATGGTAATACAAGGACGATAGGATAGTACTGGCTGCCATGGAGTTTGTTTCGCCGTTTCTTCTCCCGTCTGGCTTGGTTTGGAAATATCACCGTTTCCAGTAAACAGGGTTAAATTTATTAACATTTTAAAATTGTTTGTAAGTTATAATTCAAATTGTAATAAGAATAAAACTATTTGTTGAATAAACATTTAAACATTGGGTATGTAACTAAACAATCACTTTTTAAAAATGTTTAAATATTTGCACACCACAATGTGGTAGAATATGTTGGAAAGCTTAAATAATTTTGTAACAACTTTAACACACATATCCCCCAAATAAATATATTTCCTTTTCTTTTCAATAGTTTTACTGGTGGTAGAATGCTATCCAGCAACTTGTCCAGGCAAGGATCTACCGCCTTACCTGTTTGTGCCGTCGTAATGACAGTGTCTGGTTCTGATCTGGAGAGTAGGGTTCCCGGTAGATATGCATTGGCCTAACACCCCGGCCACTAGATAGCGACGCACCTGCAACATCTATGGTGTCTCTAGGCCGTGATTATCTCTTACCATAAGGGGAAACGATTTATTGTCACACTCTCACTTTGTGTTACATCAATTAAGAAATTAAGCTTAGTAATATAATATTTTTAACTTAAATCATATTGCCGAATATTTAACTGTAGGATTTAGGTGGTAATTAGATTGCGTAGCTCAAAACAACAGGCTGTTGTGTAATTATTCAAATGGATTACGTTTAGGGTTGCCAACTAGATCTAATACACAATTTGTAGAGCTTTTTGAAGTAAAAACTTCTTTAGCAGCGTTGCACACTTTTTTTTAAATGTGTAAAAACTTCTAACTCGCGTCAGATCGTCAGGTCAAACGTAGATTCATTGCTGTTTTTGTATTGCTTAGATATTTTCTGCAATATTCGAATTTATTACATTCTCACAAGACAAGATGATAGCAGATACTTGTAATATCAATAGACATTGCTCTATTTGTTCCATCTTGAAAATAATCTTTATTTGTAGACGAGCAATATTCGTTATACAGATAATATGACGATGCTCCTAGCCGTCACGTGGTCTTACTTTAGTGAGTTTTTGTCAAGCCAAACGCAAGTTACTGAAATGAAAATAATATTTGTGCTGTCATCGTACTTTCTATATTGACACTTAAAGCATTTCGTGCAAAATTATTATTCCCTAACCATTCCAAAATATCAAAAATGCACAACGTTAATATTTAAGTTTTCACTTCTGCTGGCACTTCTGAAGTGCAACTCGTCTTTTTTTAATGTGAGAGATCAACAAACAATCACATGCCTCTTTGAGTTAACCGTGGTCTATACATACAACAGATGTTATAGGTGCGTCGTTGTCCTGGGGACAGTTAGGTCTATTCCATATCCTTCGAGCCGGATCATAACAGAGTCATTACGGCGGCAGCAATAGATAAGGCAGTGGATTTCAACCGGGGCAAGTTGATGCACAGCACTCTCCCACCAGTGGTCTTGGTTATTAAGACCTATATTTTAACCAGTGCTCGCCTCTTATGAGCTGCCTGGCAGAGAGCCAGTTTGTCTATTTTACTCAGCAAACCTGGACCAACACGGGGATAAAGGTTCATTTAAATAAGTTTTTGGGTATAAAAGTTAAAAACTTAGATGACGAGTTCACACATTACAAACACTATTTCAAAATGTAGAAATCATGCTGCTTTTCTGTCTTCAAAAAAAACAGGAATGTGACGACTCATTATACCCAGTTCAGCTACTGAGATTTTTTTCTCATTTAATCGACCGTCAAAATGTTTTTTTTTATGATATTGGAAGGAAAACAAGCAGACGGATTTCCTGATGGTAAGAAATTCACGTCGCCTAGAGACACCAAAGGTGGTAATGGTGCGTTGCCAACCTGGGGCCGGGATGTTAGGCCTCGAGCAAAAGTAAGTTTACCGGCTACCTTACCCTCCGAACCGGAACACGTCATGACGTTACGGCGGCAGGAATAAGTAAGGCGGTGGTACCAATCCGGACGAGTCGCTGCTAAACTCTACCACCTAGTCAGAATTCACGATGTTAGTGATGGTAAGCCTATGCTCGCCTTTTACGAGCTGCCTGGCAAGGAAGGCAGATGGTCTATTCTACAAAGGAGCCCGGACCAACACGGGGAAAAACAGGAACACTAAAAACAATAAATTCAGATTAGAAACAGTGTTGTTTTGCTAAATTTGATTTACATTTATAGATTTCTTTTATATATTATTTATATGTCCAAGGATTTTTATTTGTATACATAATATGTGTGTACCTCTGTACCACAACTTTGTGAAAATACATAAATAAAACATTTTTTTTTGTTACTTTTCTCAAAAAAGGTACAAGATTTTTTTATGCACCTATTTATCTACTATTATAATGTTGAAGCTGGAAACGTCCAGTTTGATCTTTGACTCTTGATCTTAAATACAAATATACGGTCGAACTACGCGAACTAATGAAGAAAAAAGTCTCATTAGTTCGACGAAGGAACTAACTGATTCGTTAGTTCCATCGTCAAACTTGTAAAAACGTATCGTTTTTATAGCGCTCTAACTTCTAAACCGTCGTGGAGATATTTAACCAGATTAAATCATTTGCCGTCAAATTCTGCAAAAAAGTTTACCTAATTCCTGTAAAACTGATTAAAAATTATAATGCTTTAAAGCAAACTGAGGCAAAATATAAAAGCCTAAAAAAACTCACATGAGTAGGTGACTGTATTTTCAATACAGTATCCAGGAAGAAATAGTGTTACAAGGCAGACGTGTCCATTTATTTGAAACTGTTTATTATATTCGAAGATCCGAAGTAGTATATAGTTCCAATTTCATTTGACTAATAATTTGTATGACGTAAAATTGTTAAAGTATGTAATTTGCATGCCGATTAATTGGTATAGTAGGTGTACTGTAAATAATTAAAAAAAACATCAAATGTATACCCTGCTAAAAGCAAATAAAGATGATTGATTGATTGATTGATTGAAGTAAGGTTGACCTTCACCGAGCTGATAACAGGATGAAACCGGTTTTATAGCAAATTTAGTATATCAGAAAATATATTAAAAATGGGTTGCCTGAAAAAATTCTGGACACATTTTTTTATTTTTTAACATGTTTTTTATTCATTAATTGATGCAATATTAAGATTTTATCCCGACGTAAAGTAGGAATAAGACGAAGTTGCAGAAGTTTTTGAAGTGAAAACTTCTTTAGGCGCGTTGAGCGTTTTGGTAGAGGGTAAAATCCTCGGTTCGCGTCACCGACATGCTAATGAGAATAGTATATGTATAGCTATGGAGAGCCAGACTAGCGCACGCGCAGTAGCCTGTGTACACGTATACACTAATACATCGACTATTTCTGACTGTATTATGTGCGCGTTGAACGCTTTTATAAATTTCATATAATTTTTGCATATAGTTTTAATTACTCTTAACCTAATAGTTCAGTTTTCACTTCCATCGGCAGTCCCACGACTGCTACTGTTTTTTTTTTAGTTACTTTCGCGGGATCGGATAGTAGAAAAAAAAATATCAACATATGTGCAGTTTCATTTCAATTTTTATAACAATTTTAGTTGATATATAGCGTTGCCTGAAAAAAATTGGAAATGTTAAAAACATATATTTTTTAAATAACAAAAAAGTTCGGTCCAGGATTTTTTAGGCGGGTTGCCATACTTATTTTCATATTTTCATATTTATCCATATTTTCTGACATACCAAATTTGCTATAAAACCAGTTTCATCCTATTATAAGCTCGGTTAAGGTCGACCTTACTTCGGATCTTAGACCATTATGTTATATACACAGTTCACACAGTATACACAGTAGGGTGAGGTACACAGAAAATGTATACCTATTGTACGTTTTTACCTCCGACGGAAAAGGTGGGATTTTATAAGCTTGACATGTCTGTATATGTATGTCTGTCTGTGGCTTCATTGCCTTTGAACGGGTTAACCGATTTCGTTGCGGATTCGAGAAGATTCGTAGCTATATTTGACGTGGGTTTTGTCGTGTGTCATTTTGTAGTGTTATTTAATAAACAAACTATTACCTACTAGAATGAATCTTTGAATTAATAATTAAAATCAAATCATGTATGAAGGTAACAGAGTTATACTCTACGATTTTAATATCACATTTAATTAATTAAGAAAGTCTCGGTACGTAATCTGGGCTTTAGTAATCAGCGCTCGGCAACCCTGATCAAGAGCTCAGAGATATTAATTACGAGATTCAACATCCTAATTACTTTGGTTCATTACTAACTATAGGTACTGAATGCAAATAATAACAATTTTCGTGGGTTTGAGAGGCAAATAAGCTGACAGTTTTTATATTATACTTTTGGCTGCGTGAATATTTTATTTTTGACTGCACACAGTGTGACGATTTTTTTAGTAGCCACTATTTTTTAGTAATTTAACAGGCTTAATGAAAGTAAATGCCGAAGTACAAGAAGTACATACGTTTATTTAACTAAACATATCAATAAAAGTATTTTCACGCCCATCTCAACGAAGCGGTAGGCAGAGACACAACCGTAGCATCCATAACTAGGCAAAGAAAATAAGTTTAAGTTTTCAAAACTTCTTCGTTCAAATGTCTTTGGCTTGTCTAGTAAACGTACAGGTTATTCAAATTTAGTTGCGGATAAATCTCCTGTGTTAGATTACTAACTTTTCCTGATTGTTTGATTAACTTTTTTGTGTAGCTTAGATAATTTGCATTATATTTTGTTAAAATTCCAGTTCTGAAACTTCCCATGGAAGGTAATGGTATGGTTGTTGGTTAAAACTGTATTTTGTAGCGATAAGTTTGTAGGTTCTCCCGTACCCCACGGGTAATCTTAGTATCTTGGTAATCCAAACGTTCCTATCGAAGTATTGTATAAGTATTTGCAATCTTAACCGCTACAGTGAAAATTAACCTTTTTTGCCTTTTAATGTCTGGAAGGCAATTGCCTATTCCTTCAAAGGAGCTCAGGGAACACGGAGTAAGTCAGCCATGAATATTTAACTTTGAATAACTCACGCTTAAACTTCTAAGCATTGGTCAAAAAGTTTACCGGGAAAATATGTTGCGATACTTTTAAATCTCAACTTATAACTTCACCCTCGCAATGGTAATGCTGTGAACATATTTCTTTTTTAACTTTTATCTTTCAGTTTTTAAGGATGAGTTAGATGTTGAACTTGATCGCCTCTATGATCTAGCTGTCCAAGTGTTGGACTTGACTTCATGAGGTCGCGGGTTCGATTCCCGGGTCGGGCAACAACAAGAAAATGTGGTGTTTCCAATTTAAAAAAAATGTTTTTCGGGATTGGATATGTGCCCGGTTGGCGATAGGCTTGCCACCTATCACATTGTTGGACTTAGTGTCTTCGGCTAGTCGTTGGTGCCCTGATTGTGCCTCTGCCTACTCGTTCGGGGATATCGGCGTGAAGACACTTTTAGTAACTGAATTTTTTAGTCAAGTTAATTTTAATGCAATAATTTACTTTTAGTTGCTATAAACAGATTACAAAAAAAAGGAAATTCTCAATTCAGCTTTATTTTTTTTTTCTATATGTTTGTTACTCGATTGCACGTGCAATTACAAACCGATTTTAATGAATATTTGTTGATATGATAGATTATGGTTTCAAGGTAGTTTCATATAAATCTTCTTATAATCCAACCAGTAGTTCCTGAGTTATACTTAATAATGCATATATTAAGAGGTCGTAAACATAAATAAAAATTTAGGCATTATTAAAACAAAAGTACCGCTAGGTAGGGTATTGATAAAATTTATGTGTATCAGAATCTATACCTATATTAATTACATCATGCCAAAACTTTGGACCCCTTTTCACGAAAATTGCGAGAACGGAGGAGTATGAAATTTGGCACACTTATAGTTGATGTATAGGAGAAGTGCAGAACGCTAATATTTTCCAATAATAATGCTTATAAAATACATTAAATCAATAAATAAAACATTACCCACACTACCATGCATTTGACACACACAAACAAATATATTGATGATAACGATAAAAGATCACAGATGGCGCACTAAAAAGTTTGGAAACAAAGTAGTCGGTCTTGAGAAATGAAGATAGCGTTCTTACCAACAATATATTAAAACTTATTATGGTCAAATATCGACCAATGGGCGACCAATCTGTTTATGAGATGTTGTAATAGTTTTTTTTCCTTTTATGATTTGTTTTACCAGGCGATATTAAGCAATATTTACACTAGATATAAAATTGAAAAAATATTGTTTGGGGTACAAGACGAATTTCGGGAAAATAATCGCGATAATGGTTTGGTGGAACGCTTTAAAACTAAAAATATTTTGACGAATTGTTGTTGTTTGGATTGTTATATTTGGTCACGAAATGTAGAGCTAAGCAGGTACTGTCAGTTATCTTATTGAAATAACACTAAGGGTACATTCTGACCTTGTGTTTTGTAATTCAACTTGTTGTTGATATTTCATATTTTTCTTTTATCGTGTACTTGTTATTTTAATTCTATTACCTTCGTCTTTTAGTAAAAAAAATGAGAGATTAATATTTTTTGTATCGTTACGCCCATATCCTCGAAGAGGTAGGCAGAGACACAACCAGGTCACCAACTAGCCGAAGACACGAAGTCACATAATGTGATAGGTGGCGAGTCTTTCACCAACCGGATATTTTTTTTAAGTTAGAAAATTGAAATTGAAAATTGAAATAGATATGAGTGAGTCGAGTGAGAGTCGTCATGTCAAATCCGACGTCGAACCGCTAGATCATAGGAGCGATTTTTTGTATTCTGTAAAACTTAATTCTCATATCACTATATCAAAGATTTATAACTAGTTTTAATTCAGATTTTTGTCCAAAGGTATTTTTTTACCTTCATGGGGACCCTCCCGAATTATGTAAATTGCAATATCACTGGCCACTTTTACAAAAAATGAGAATTCAAAGAATTGCCAGAGAGAAGAAGTCTACAACAATAGAGAAGATTTCAGGGCTGTTCATGATATGAGCTATTTCATCTATATTGCTCTCAAATTCCTAGGCTCAATATTATCTTGGTCCCCGTAGTACCTGGCGACGAATAGGTCTACGGTATCCTCTGGCTGTCGGAAGAGGCGACTAAAAGGTGGTTGGGGCTGTGAGTCAACTAATTGGGGGGTCAGTTGGCTTAAAAAGCAGCCCGGAACGAGAGGCAGCATAGCATGGTATGACCTAATGTTGCCGTCATCAAAATGCTGGTATCAGAAGATTGCATCTTTTGAGTGGACGAGCTTACGGAACGATTTAAATCCTCGGTGGCTACAATAGGTATAGCATTTGTCAGAGACAGACAAAAGGGTGCAGGTTAAAATCCTGTCTGAGGTGAAGTTTTCTCTTGTTTAGTTGTTTTCGCTCTCTCCTGATGGTAAGAGAAAAATGTGACCTATGGACATCATAGATAGGTACATTAAAACATAAAATATTCTACACACTTTTCCGTAGTAAAACACTTGTACTCATTCTCTATACAAAAATACTGTTTTATTTTAACATTCAGTACATATTTGGTTGGATTCCAACAATGTGTATTGGTTGAGTACAAGTGTTTTACTACAAAAAGTGTATATATAATGGAATTCCAGCGAGTGCCGACGATAGCAAGTATAGATTCTATGAAATATTCTGTCTAGGATTTTTAGGCAACCCATGTGACAGATCGCAAACAAGTACACGGCTCTCCTGATGGTAAAGATAACCATGGTCTAACCATTGACGTTGCGCGTTGTAGGTACGTCGCTGTGGGGGCGAGATGTTGGGTCTAAGGTGCAAGTCTACCGGTTACCTCACCCTCCAGCCCGATACATGACAGAGTAATAATGGCGACAAGAATAGGTGAGGCGGTAAATCCCCAATCGGGCAAATTGCTGCACAGCACTCAACTATCACAGGTGAACAGGTGAATCAGGTTATTCGAAGCAGGACCGTCTTAGATTATGCTGGGGCCCTTGGGCACAAAAAAACTTGGGGCCCTTCCGCACACAATAATTTGGGGCCCATTTGGAATATAAAGAAGTTAAAATTTACACTTTTTTCGCTATGATTTTTTGGTAATCAATTACATTATTTTATTACAATATGTCATTAATAATATTGGTATGCTGCTGATTTTTAATGATTACGATAATAGTCTCTTTCCGGATTTCTGTTGAGTAACATCTTCTTTTAAATCCTCAAACTCAATTTTCTGAAGAATGTCACTTTTTATGCTCATAATTATTGACAAATTAGTTAGTCGTTCTTAAGCTGCGAAATTGAATGCAGGGCAACGAAAAAACGTAATGCACCCAGCCAAAATAATTTAAGGTTAAAATTGAGTGAAATAGTCGATCCTTCGGGGCCCTCTGAATATGGCCCCGTGTGCCCTTATGGTAAAGACGGTATTGATTCGAAGCACCTATAGTTCCCGTCACGAGAAGCTATAAATTATGTAAACAAACGTTCGGGAGTTAACAACATTTGGTTCAAAGATAAAAGTTTTTTTTAAATATTTAATTATAAATTCAATTAATTAATAATTTAAATATGTATAATAAATTACGTATGTTTTGACATTTTTTTCGTGGCAAATTGATTTCCTTAGGTGTACTGGGTACTGGCTTCATTATACGTTAATACACAATAACAAATAATGGATAAAAAAAAAAAAAATTAAGGCAACAATTAACAAAACTAACAACAATAACAAAGTGATAACCAAAAGATAAAAAAAATAACAATAACAACCAAATCCGCGATTTTAACAAAGCAATGAAAAATTCAAAACTCGAATGACGCGTTTATTTCAAAAAGGTTTGCATTCCCGGCGACCGGCGCGTCCCCGTACCAAGACACTCAAACGTCAGTCGTTAGATATGATCCGACTAAATTAAGTAGGTTGTTACTTTCATATAACCCGTCTATATTTTTATTTCGATTGAATATGGTCAGTTCATTATTGTCTCGAAGTAAAAATAATTACTTGGTAAAAGATGTTTGTTTACATAATTTATAGCTTCTCGTGACGGGAACTATAGTTCTAATATTAAAACATCCGTTGCTCATTAGCTGTCAGACGGAAAAAATCGGTTGATTATTATTAAAAAAAGGAAACATTTGAATGTTCGTATACGAAGGGGGATTAAAGATCGAGAGCGCTCTTATAAAATCAACAATCTTTGAATCTAGTCCGAAATGTTTCAAGTTCAAGTGTTGTAGAAGGGCAAGAAATGTAATAAGATTGAAGAAACCGATATTCTGATACATCAATCTAGCTGTTATCTTAATATACAAACTAGCTGCGCCCCGCGGTTTCAACCGCGTAAGTCCCAATCCCGCGGGAACTCCGGGATAAAAAGTAGCCTATATGTTATTCTGGGTCTTCAGCTACCTACATACCAAATTTCATCGTAATCGGCTTTGAAGTTTTTGCGTGAAAGAGTAACAAACATCCATAAATCCATACATACAAACTTTCGCATTTATAATATTAATAGGATTACGCGATGGAATACTTAACCGATTTGAATCAAATTCGCAGTTAGCATAGATTATATCTCAATCTAAAGCTAGTACTATAATAAACATTTGCAGGTAAAAATTTTAGTGATTTGGAACATCCAGTCAAGATGTTATTTGCTCATCTCATTATAAGTACACCTTTATCTAGGCTTGCTACTACGTAGGTAACCCTTTATGGGTGAGGCAAAGGATTGGTGATACCTATTGTGTATTTAAATTACATTATTGATATTGAGGTTCCGGGTTCAAATCCCGGGTCGGCCAACAAAAAAAAATTGGATTTTCCCAATTTTCTAATAAAAAAAAATGTTGGTCGGGATTGGAAACGTGCCCAGTTGGCGATAGGCTTGCCACCTATCACATTATGGGACTTAGTATCTTCGGCTAGTCGTGGGTGCCCTGGTTGTACCTCTGCCTACCTCTTCGGGGATATGGGCGTGAAGATACTTTTTATTGATATACTCGTGTTATATGCAGCTTTAATTTTTATGGGTGTTTTTATTAACTTTTATAAAAACACCCATAAAAATAAAAAGAAGTTAAACGAAAACATAACAAATATTTTTAATTGAACTGAAATAAACTGCTTTATTTGTTAAACAAAGAAATGGTTGATTTCAATATTTATACAATTCAACCTAATTTTAACATTAAGTTTAATGTAACAAGTAGACAATAAATTCTTAACTAAAAGTTCACGTGATTGGTGGTCGATTGGCGAAGATGAATTTCCTTCCGTCCGTCTGATAAACAAGCTAGAAGGAAACCAAAGTTTTGACACATATAAGGGTTTTGATTCAGGTTCTGCACTAACATCTTCATGGACTTTGAGGGCAGTCCATTGTCGATACGCAGTTTTCAATACAAATACACATTACATAAAATTCATTTTTTCTAGCGGTGAAAAGTGATGTCAGCAAGATTTTAATTTTTTCTCCAAATTCGTTTTTAGAAGCGGCATTGTACGGGAGATGTGATATCATGTTAATAAAATGATTATTCCACCCTTGTTGGTCAAAAGGCGATGGCAGTTGGACATGGAGCATCGAACATAACTGACAATCCAAATTTGACATTGCATTTACAAGTGCTGACAGGAATGTTGAGCAAATGTTCGAACGAAATACGACACAACTTCATTTTGTATCCAGGAATGTGTAATGACTTCATATGGCGTACGGGCAGCTATGACTAAAGAAGATTCATAGGGTCCTCTTGTCCATTCATCGGGTATTGTTGGAGTGGTCTCGAAGAGTTAAAATCGTTTTGAATGTGAAAAGTTAAAGCTGATGTCAATGGGCGTGTTCGGCCGAATTAAGTACTTACTAAACTTAGTAAGCCAGTAAGCATAAAAAAATTAAAGTCTTACAAGCTGACTGTAGCACTTTTCGGCGAGGACAGACTTACTGGCTTGACATAACACAAAACACCGGTTTATGTCATATCCCGTACATAAACAATAAGCAAAATGGCGTCGTATATTAAGCCATACTTACTGCGTTAGCACTTATTTTGTGTCCCGGCCGAAAATTTTGTAAGCATTGTAAGTGACTTACAAAATTTTGTAAGTACTTACTTCGGCCGAACACGCCCAATTTTCGCTAAACCTTCGGCGGCCATGTTTGCTGTTCCTTATGGTCCTGATATCGACTGGATTTTAGGAACGATTAACTCTGCGGACAAAATACATGAAGGATTAAATATATAGACACGCGATACTTATATGTTTTATGTTTTCTTATTAAAAGGTTGCTGTAAAACAGGCGGCTCTCTGAAGTGCAAAAAAATCTTCGCCTATTTGCACCATAGATTTTATCTCACTGTGCACAAGTTTTGCTAACTTAAAATCCAGTACAAAACACAAAAAATGCTAGCTCTGACGCATCGGCATCAGAAGCAGTTTAGGTGGAGCTTACTAATGATAAATCTAATTACATACTATTTAATATTTTATTGGGCGATACAAGGACAGCTTTAAAGCTTGCGTGTTATCCGTCGCCCATTTCGATGATGATGCAGTCTGGTGTTGCTTGGTGGCGGCAAAGTAGTGGCAACTGTTGTTGGGCCGTCCAAGGGATAAGTTTAATGGATCATGTGTATAATCTGAAGACACAGGAGTGCCCCGCCAAGGCGAGTAAAGCAAAGCGCAAGGGCATTTTCTCGAAGCGTCTCTTAACTTTTGTTTGAATTATACAAAGTAAATATTTTTTTCAGGATACAATATCTTTAATAAGCGTATTATAAATATGAATAAGTATCTTCAAGCCCATATCACGGAAAAAGTAGGCAAAAGCACAATCAAGACATCCACGACGAGCCTAAGACACTTTGTCCGACAATGTAATTTTTGTATGTGCCCGATTGGCGACGGGCATTATCACAACGTGGGACTTAGTGTCTTCGGCTAGTCGTGGGTGCCCTGGTTGTGCCTCTGCCTACCACTTCGGGGATATGGGCGTGAAGGTACATGTACATGTACATGTGAGCTACTAACTTGTAAATTGAAAAATTATGGGAATATTAAAATATTTGGAGTTATTAGGAAGACGAGGAACATCATTTTTGGTATTATTTCAAGAACTGAATTGTAAAATATTAAATTTTTTTTTTTATTTTTAATATTTAGATATTCACAAATTGTTATTTAAAATAAATGTTTCGTTCCAAAATATTCAACTTCATTGTCATCATTGTCTGAGTTCTTACGTCGCTCATCAAATTCACACTCAAATCTAATTTATATTTAATTTTATTGACCTAAAGTAATTGTTAACCATCTTAAATCATCTTTAAGGATGATATTGGTAACAGCTTTTCCATATATTTAATTTTCAAGCGTAGTAATTATGAAAAAAAAGATTTTTTAAGACAATAAATTAAAACTAATTAAGTAAATTCAGTACATCAGTTTGTTTTTGACTATTACTAAAAAAAATATTTACAACAGAAAATAAAAATAAAAGCGGCCAAGTGCGAGTTGGACTCACCCATGAAAGGTTACCGTAGCAGCATGCATCACATTATTTTTTTTTATTCATTTTATATACCTTCATTGTGCCAGTTACCAAGGATGGTATTTCCAAAAGGACACTGCTTAAGAAACTGCAAGTAAATAGCTTACTCAATCCACAAAGATCGCCAATGTATTTGTGATACCATCCGTGGGAGACGGTAATCACATTACATCAGACGACCCACTTGCTTATTTTGATTCTCATATATTATGTATTTCAAAACATCAACTTATATAGCCCCATGCCAAGGTCAAAAATATATTTTTGTATCAAAATCCTATTACTGCTATGTAGTTTACGAAAAAACCATAAAGATAACAAGAAATCAAACGAAATTATTTATAACAAAAATGTTTTATTTTATCGTTTGAACTGAACATACTTTATTTGGTAAACAAAAAATGTTTAATTTCAATATTTCTTTACAAGTTAGCCTAATTTTAACTTCTGCTTTAATGCATCAAGTTGGCAACAATTTATTAACCAAATCTTCACTCCGTGTTGTTGGTGGTCGATTGGCGAGGAAAGATGAATTTCCTTACGTAGTCCGTCTGGATACTCAGGATATCAAGTTTGAAGGAAACAAAAGTTTTGACGCATACAGCGGTTTGTGCACTGGTTCTGCACTCACATCTACATGGACTTTAACGGCAGCCCACTGCTTACTTCCACTTCCCGAAAATTCAGATACAACCGTGTATTACATTAATCATTTTCTCCCAGTTGTGAAAGGCGATGTCAGTAAGGTTCTGGGTATTTATGTACATCCATCTTATTCCGAATCTAAATATACAAGATATGATGTCGCTGTTTTAAAAACAGAAAAAATAATGATTTCTCGTTACGCGAAGTTAAGTGCCCTTGATTACTCCACCCTTGTTGGTCAAAAAGCCGATGGCAGTTGGACATGGAGTATCAAACATAACTGAGATTCCAACTTATGTTAAATTGCATTTACAAGTGCTGACAGGAATGTTGAGCAAATGCTCCAACCATTTACAGCAACGAGCAGTGTTATATCCGACGTTATGTTTAATGGCTCCTTGTGGCTTCACTACATAGTATAAAACAAAGTCGCTTTTTCTGTCATGTGTCATGTTGTATGTCCCTATGAACGCTTAAATCTTTAAAACTACGCAACGGATTTTGATGCGGTTTTTTTTAATAGATAGAGTAACTCATGAGGAAGGTTTTTATGTATAATATCATCCATTAAATAGTGGACAAATACTGTTATTTTTGAGGTTTCTAATGTGATGTCGCAAATAATTACATTTTTTCCGCTTACATTGCATCAGCATTGCACCCGTGCGAAGCCGGGGCGGGTCGCTAGTAAAGTCATATATTACTGAAGGAGATTCAGGTGAACCTCTTGTCCATTCATCGGGTATTGTTGCAGTGAGCTCGAGGGGTGCGCATTACTTTGACCCTGTAAAGTTAATGTATGTGCCCTTAATTTTTAAACCTTATGCAGGCATGTTTGCTTTAGTTAGTCCTGCCATGGACTGGATTTTAGACATTATCAACAAGTCATACAAAACTCATTATAAAAATGATTAAATATATCGTTACATAATAAATGATGTTTGTTCTTTATTTCCCGGGATCGTCGCCTATTAGCACGCATCGCTTTTTTGTGTTCGAGACCTGCAACACTGGGTGTACATGTCTGGCTACCTTAACATCAAGCACAGATCACAAACACGCTTCGACGTCAGAAATGAGTACTAATCTGGCGAGCTAATGCTATAAATTTATTTATATAGGTACCTACCTACTGACTAAGTTTTGCGCGTTACAAGGGTCAATGTCGCAGACCGTGAGTTGATACAGTCTGGCTGTTCATCTTTTTACTTTACCATTGTATTTACTTAGTTAAAGAACTGATTTTGCTTGAAACACGTAATCCAGTCTAGTTTCACTCATACTCTAACAAAACATATTTACATTTACCTATCGCGACATTGATATAGCAGTCTGGTATTGGACTTGACTTTCGAGGTCCTGGCTTCGTCTCGGGGTTAGGCAACCTAGAGAAAATGTTTTAATTTAATCTATTTAAAAAAAATCATTAGTTATTCATTAGTCTTGCTAAAGCTCGAGAACGGCTGAACCGATTTGGCTACTTTTTATTTCGAATTCGTTCACGCTCTCACGCATGTTCACTTCTCCCACACACACGCTCTCTACATAATTCCTACATGTTTTAGGAAAACACTCTCTTCATTCTGGGTCTAACCCGTAACAATCACAACACCTCACCGCTGGCCAGTTCTTCTTTTTTCCTTCTCCCACACAAATCACTTAAAATGTGCAAAATTCACCTCTGGTGACACTAAGTCCGAGAAATACACTGACCCGTACCGTGCTTTCGTAACACCATCAAACATTTTCTCTCTTTTCGGTGCGTACAACGTGTATTCCCAAAGAATGTGATCCCAGCCTCACCACATGCGCATATACCCGACTCGCTAAGACCTAACTGCTTCACCCGCTTACGAACGCACCCGTGGCCCGTGAACATCTGCAAGGCCTCGTAATCGGGCTCAACACATTTTGCAGCAACGCGACCAAAACAAAGGGTAAAAAGCGTCTGAGATCCGCCCCTCTTTCTTCGGATACCCAACGCTCCAAAATGGTGTCAGCCAACAACTTTTTTCAGCGCGCCCTCTCCTTATTGTTACCCAATGAATGCATCGATGCTTTCTTGATTTTAAGTAAAGCTTTCTTAGATTGGCATAATTTTAATTTTTTTACAGTCTTCTATATCTGAAAGCATGTTTTTCGAAAATTGTCGATCCTTGATTCAGTTGTACATTCAGTTAGATTAAATGACCTGCTATTGGGATTTCTCTAAGGATTTTTGCTACTTCACTTGGAAATACCCTATTATAGTATTGAGATGTATATTATTTTTTTATATTTGTCACGTCAAATAGATACATAAGCATATAGATATTTTAATGAAGGAATATTGTTCAAATGAGTTTTTGAAAAAAACATAGCAATCTCATTTATGTTACCGGTAAGTATAGTAGAGTTTCCATTCATTTTTCATTTTTTGAAAGAATGTAGTTGCGTTCACTATGAGGATGTATTCTGACGAGCGGTTTGGTATGATTTCTGCCCCCAAGTAACACAGTCGTGAAGGTTTAAAACTAATCCGTCTATTGACTATATATTAAAGGTTAATTTTTAGATCGGAACATTCTAAAGATGGTGTCATTAAAGAAAGTGTGCTCTGATAGAGTTTTATTTCTCGAGCTTTATTATTTTTAGAATATTTGTTCTACAGCAAACTTATTTTAGGTACGTTTGTAGGTATATTGAATGTTTTCAGATAAAATGCTCTACAAATAGTCAATGAAGATTAAAGGTACTTGAAGTAATTATATAGTTGATTTGTCATGTTTTAAGATAAAACATTCTAATTTGGAAATATTTTAGCTATTGGTACTCCCATCTTTGTTTATAAATGGAAGTTTAAGTCTAGATATGATAATTTGATAGATACATTTCATTGTCTTAAAATATAATAGTAAAAACGTGTTTCTAGTGTTTTTTTCCTAAACGTGTCTTAATTATGTGCATAAGGTTTAAGTCTAGATATGATAATTTGATAGATACATTTTATTGTCTTAAAATATAATAGTAAAAACGTGTTTCTAGTGTTTTTTTTCCTAAACGTGTCTTAATTATGTGCATAAGGTTTAAGTCTAGATATGATAATTTGATAGATACATTTCATTGTCTTAAAATATAATAGTAAAAACGTGTTTCTAGTGTTTTTTTTTCCTAAACGTGTCTTAATTATGTGCATAAGGTTTAAGTCTAGATATGATAATTTGATAGATACATTTCATTGTCTTAAAATATAATAGTAAAAACGTGTTTCTAGTGTTTTTTTTCCTAAACGTGTCTTAATTAAGTGCATTTGTACTTAATATTTGAATTGGACGATTTTATGTAGAAATGAGGTTATACCTCTAATTTAAATCTATGATCCAACCATGGCACTCTGATCAGGAAACTTCGCCATTATGGAATTAAAAAAGAAGTCACTTGATCTTCTGATTTCTTATTTGAGCGGGAGAATTCAGAAGGTTGAGATTAATAATGTAAAATCGCAGGTGCTGCTGTTACCATGGGTGTCCTCCACGGCTCCATTCTGGGACCTCTTTTGTTTCTCATATACACAAATGACTTTCCTTACTTCGTAAGGGATAATCATGGAATAGTATTGTTCGCGGATGGCATTCACTATTATTTAGAGTGAAAAGACAATTGGGTAAGTATGACAAAACAAACGATGCGATTTCAAAAGTTGTACATTGGTTCAATGTAAACAATATCTCTCTAAGTGAAATAAAGCTAAACGCATCAAATTTTCAGTGCCTAATGTAAGACAGGTAGATACCAATGTACAAATCAATGGGAACTGGACCTAATAGATTCCACCACATTTTTAGGAATCACTGTAAATGAAAAGTTAAAATGGGGCCCCCACATTGCAAAGCTTGCCAGCAAATTGAGCTCAATGTAGTGATTATTGCAGTGACGGATGAAGATCGTCAGATATCTAGCACCACCACCGACGCATTTCTTTTCATATACTTCTATTTGTAAAAAAGAAATATCATATTCATCAAAAAGAAGAAATATATTTTCCTAACCCTGAATTAAATTGCTTCGTTACTGCATGACACGGTCCGTTCACAACACATCAAAATAAGTGTCTATAGTTCCCGTCACGAGAAGCTATAAATTATGTAAACAAACATCTTTTACCAAGTAATTATTTTTACTTCGAGACAATAATGAACTGACCATATTCAATCGAAATAAAAATATAGACGGGTTATATGAAAGTAACAACCTACTTAATTTAGTCGGATCATATCTAACGACTGACGTTTGAGTGTCTTGGTACGGGGACGCGCCGGTCGCCGGGAATGCAAACCTTTTTGAAATAAACGCGTCATTCGAGTTTTGAATTTTTCATTGCTTTGTTAAAATCGCGGATTTGGTTGTTATTGTTATTTTTTTATCTTTTCGTTATCACTTTGTTATTGTTGTTAGTTTTGTTAATTGTTGCCTTAATTTTAATTTTTTTTATCCATTATTTGTTATTGTGTATTAACGTATAATGAAGCCAGTACCCAGTACATCTAAGGAAATCAATTTGCCACGAAAAAAATGTCAAAACATACGTAATTTATTATACATATTTAAATTATTAATTAATTGAATTTATAATTAAATATTTAAAAAAAAAACTTTTATCTTTGAACCAAATGTTGTTAACTCCCGAACGTTTGTTTACATAATTTATAGCTTCTCGTGACGGGAACTTTAGTGATGAACACCTAGAAATGATGTGAGTAGATAAAAAGGAATACAGAGGAGACACGTACTAGGTTATCTTAAACCACTCATAAATCGTTTAATTCTTGCACTAGATAGTCTAATACATTGCAAGTGAAATTATTCTTTTCAAACGCTAGAGCCATGCTACAGAAAATTCTTTAGAATGTTCGTTTTATTAAGTTCGTTTTTCTGGTAAATTTAATCTAGACGCCATTTTTACTGTCAATTTTTACCTCAAATGGTTTTTGTTACATATTTTAATGATTTTATCGTTAAGTTATATCTAATTAAACATATAATGTGTTTTAAATTACTATATTTCAAATAAAAATAGCATTTTAAATATTATCACTCTATAAAAAAATGCTTATAATAAATACCATTCATAATCGGTAAAAAAATATTGAATCTTAGATTTACAGAGGGCGCTCTTATTTTGAGAGAGTTTTGCATAATATTCGACGACAGAATTACAATCGCATATAGTTTTACTTGTTTACTTATTATGAACTAGCCGAAACTCATCTATACTAATACGAGGGTGGATCCAAAAGTTCGTGGCCTAACCTACATGGAGCTATGACATCTTTTTAAATCTACCGTCATTTGTTAGTATGTGTCATATTGATTTATTGTGCGCAGTTTCATTCCGATACTGCACTATATACATTTTCTGTGATTATCTGTTTGAAGCAATCTGACGCAATTTTCAATAATGGAGAAAATTTAACACCGTGCAGTCATTAAGCACCTCAATAAAAAAGGCCTATCACCAAAAGACATTCATCAAGACATGGTGAGCACTTTCGGGGAGTCTGCTCCATCGTATTCCAGTGTCAAGAAGTGGGTAGCTGAGTTTAAACGCGGTCGTGAGAGCATTAAAGATGATCCTAGGAGTGGAAGGCATACATCCTCTACCACGAACGAAACATCGATAAAATTTGTGGTCTCGTACTGGGTGACCGACGTTTGACCATTGGTAAGATAGCTGAGATAACAAACATTAGTTATGGCCGGGTGCAACACATAATAACGGAAGAGTTGGGGTTCCATAAGGTTTCTGTTCGCTGGGTACCCAGGTTGCTTTCAGCTGAACAAAAACGAGTTCGATACACAATTTTGCTAGATTGTTTGGAACTTTTTGAGACTGATCCCAAGGACTTTTTGTCTAGGTTTGTTCCCATGGATGAAAGCTGGGTTCACCACCATACTCCTGAATCAAAGCAACAATCCAAACAGTGGAAAAGATAGACTCTCCTACACCGAAAAAGGCTAAGGTCGTTTTGTCGACTAACAAAGTCATGGATTCCGTTTTTTGGGATGCGAAGGGCATTATTTTTGTAGATTATTTACCGAAAGGTCAAACTATAAATTCTAGTTATTATTGTAACCTTTTACGAAGACTCCGGGGAAAAATAAAAGAAAAAAGGCCGGGAATGTTGCGTAAGAAAGTTTTGTTTCATCAAGACAATGCACGCGTTCACACTTCGGTTGAAACAATGTCTGTAATCAATTATTGTGGCTACGAATTGCTGCCCCACTCACCTTATTCGTCGGATTTAGCCCCCACGGATTATCATTTATTTCCAAATTTAAAAAAACACTTGGGTGGCTCGAAATTTTCGACCAAAGATGAGGTGATAGTCGCAGTAAACGACTATTTCGCCGACCTTCCGGAATCATTTTTTTTTCGAGGGGGTAAACAAGTTGCTGGTCAGGTGGAAGAAGTGTGTTGAGCTAGATGAAGACTATGTCGAAAAATAAAAATAAATTTAGACCCACTTTTCTTTCATTTTCTTGGTCGGGCTCAGAACTTTTGAATTCACCCTCGTATTACCTCTTTTTAATACGAGGGTGAACATGTTGGTATCTATTTAAGTATTTTTATGTAATAAATAGTATCGTTGACTAACACCCATAACACAAGCACATAATTTGTTTACTTTGGGGTTAGACCTCATTTGTGTGACTAGTCCAGGGATATTTATCTATTTATCATTGTATCAACGTCATATTACTTTTTTTATTACCACTATCATGTAGTTCAAGAACAAAATTTTTATAATTTATCGTTTGCACTCAAAGATACTACTTTATTTGGTAAACAAAAAATGTTTAATTTCAATATTTCTTTACAAGTTAGCCTAATTTTAACTTCTGCTTTAATGCATCAAGTTGGCAACAATTTACTAACCAAATCTTCACTCCGTGTTGTTGGTGGTCGATTGGCGAGGAAAGATGAATTTCATTACGTAGTCCGTCTGGATACTCAGGATATCAAGTTTGAAGGAAACAAAAGTTTTGACGCATACTTCGGTTGGTTCACTGGTTCTGCACTCACATCTACATGGACTTTGACGGCAGCCTATTGCTTTCTCCCACGTCTAGGAATTTCAGATACAACTGTATATTACATTAGATATAATCATTTTCTCCCAGTGGTGAAAGGCAATGTCAGTAAGGTTCTGAATATTTATGAACATCCTTCTTTTGTCAAATCTAGTAGCTATGGAAGATATGATATACTTAGCGGTTTTAAAAACAGAAAAAATAATGATTTCTCGTTACGCAAAGTTAAGTGCCCTTGATTACTCCACCCTTGTTGGTCAAAAGGCGATGGCAGTTGGACATGGAGTATCAAACATAACTGAGATTCCAACTTATGTTAAATTGCATTTACGGCAAAAACGGCACAACGTAGTCTTATATCCGACGATTTGTTTAATGGCTCCGTGTGGCTCCAAGCCCTATCTTACTGTAGGAGATTCAGGTGGACCTCTTGTCCATTCATCGGGTATTGTTGCAGTGGGCTCGAGGGGTGGACATTTATTTGACCCAGTCAAGTTACTTGCTGCGACGGTTTTTACTAAGCCTAATCCGGCCGTGTTTGCTCCAGTTAGTCCTGCTATAGACTGGATTTTAGAAATTATTAACACATCAGAAAAAACATTATAAAAATGTTTAAATATATCGTTACATTACAAATGATATTTGTTTTTTATTTCATAAAACTGAGAATATATGGGACTCTAGATATTATAAGAAATAATCGTCGCCTCTTGACATGTTAGGTGTTAATGGTGCGTCGCTATTTTGTGTCCTAAATCTGCATGACTAAGTGTATTTAATATCATATACCAAGCATACATCACACATACATAAAAATAGCTAGAACTGACGCTTCGACGTCAGACGATGTCTTCGACGTTTCAGACGATTTAGTGTAAAAATTAGGCTCCATTAGTGAACAGTGGGTATAATCAATTAGTATGAAAATTAAACTAACTTAACATTCTCGTATCAAATAAATGAAGAATAAATAATAATAATAAAACTAAATAATAAATATCTCTGGACAAGCTACACAAATTGAATCTAACCCCAAAGTAAGCAAATTATATGCTTGTGTTATGGGTGTTAGTCAACGATTCCTATACATAGAAATACTTAAATATATACCTGAATACATTTAATAAACACCCAGACCCGGAAAAGCAGACATTTAAATGTTCGGCACACTAATGCCTGCCCTCGTCGGGAATCTAACTCAAGCTTTGCGGTAGATTGGTGTAGGTAGGCGTATATGCTAGCCACTCGACCAACGAGGCAGAGAATTATGCACTGTTGTAATTACAAAATAATATATTAGCTCCTCGTAAGGTCTCAGTTAGCGGCAAACTACTACTAATTAAAGTGCTGTGCTGGGCCTGTTTTTGGTACAAAATGAAACAACCAAAAGCGAGTTAGTAAATGTCACTCACATATAAAATATATTTCCATCTTAAAATATACAAATATACATGTCACAAAATGTTTATTTTGAATTGAAATAAAAATTATAGAACAATGTTAACATAATATCCATAATGATGTTCAATTAAAAACGTTTTTATTTAAAAACAACCGTTCACGATTATTTTTTTTGACAAATTGTATTTTCTAGTGTGTTTTCTAGTAGCTCTACAGATAATAGTTGTAAATAATAATATACAACAAAAAAAAATTAACTTTAAAAATAATGTGGAATTATAGCCAACTCGCCTCAAAATATACCATAATTATATTCTTGCATCAATTAAAATTTTAAGGAATTAGTGCATTACTACATAATTTATTTGAAAATACATAAAAAACTAATCTTTTTAACTTATTTATGATATGTCATTTATCAGTCCAATTTTTAAGATCTGTATAAATTTTAAGAAAATATTTTATAAATAAGTGCAATATATTCAGTTGGAGGCACAAACAAAAAAATTCAATATCCTCTTCCGAATATATCTGTAACAAAAATTTTGCATATTATTTTATCTCACTAAAAACGCTTGCAAGCACGTATTCACGCATTTACACTTTTTAATACCATTTCACTTTAAAATATTGAAAATGATTATATTTTTAACATTTACAGACAAACCGATAGATTTCCTGATGGACATAATCGTCGCCGATGGACACCAAAAGTCATAATGATGCGTTGCCAGTCTGAGGTGGGAGGGTTTACGTTTCGTCCGTCGCTAAGTTTACAGACTTAACCCTTTAGATCGGAACAAGACTGTGGAAAGTATTGATGTTATAGTGACAGGAATAGGTGGTACCAATCCGGACGTCATTGCAAAACTAATTGTAAAGAAGCGTTAGGTTTTTGTCGCCATCGAGAGAAAAGATGGTCGAAGTTTTTCCATAATTGTTGAATTTCGTATTTTTATTGAGTGAAATTAATCAATTTTGGTGGCATTTTGTACAATTTTGTTCAGTGAAAGTGAACAAATTAAATAATCATGAAGAAGTATTTCCTCGTTGCCACCAAATCTCATTACATGAGCTTGAGTAAACAGGCCACCGCTTTACCCAAGAGCCTGACATGACTTCCTGACGACTTATGACTGATGACTAATTATAATTAATTGTAATTGATATAAAATTCGATGCGAATTTCTACTTGACTAATGGCTAAATACTAACGTGAAGGCCAAAACCTAAAGAAAGAAAGAAGCGTTACTTATCCACAAATGTTTTGAGATAACCTGTGACGAGCGACCTTTGTTACTGACAGACCTCTTAAGCTTGGTCCCTACATTCAAGAACTGAATCGTCTTGCTTACCATCGGTATTACTATGTACGATTAATAATATACCTAACTACGGTCGTTCCTCGCTGACTGTGATCTCGAAGCATTTCGTATAACTATGGGTTAAGGATAGCGCACACTTGGACGAAACGCATTAAGTCCACGCAGACATGTGTTCCGTACCATTAGAAGGTCCCTTCTTATAAAAAAAATGTGTGCGTGCACTAGCGTACACTCGTAAGAAGTGAAGAAGTAAAACTTCTGTATGACGTTATTTTTCACAAAATAATTTACTATATGCAACTTTACAGAAATTGGTTAAACAAAGTTTATTGCCAATCCCTACTCCGCTGGAGAAAGTATACTGCGAATCACGCGTGGTAAGGATAAGAACAAAGATGGCGCGTAACGGAAAAATGTGACGCGTAACGAAAAAATGTTACACTACATTTTTTTCCAACCCCGATAAAGAAGTTTCACTTAAAA
>NJDD01004531.1:5673-17375 GCA_002245505.1 Calephelis nemesis | reverse complement strand
CCGTCCGCGTGGATATCGGTCTAAAACTAAAAATTAAGATTTTTTTCTACGTATTTTTCCAGGATAAAAAGTTTCCCATTTTATGCCCAGGATAATAAGGTATAGTTGTACCAAGTTTCATCGAAAGTCAGTTCATGTTCAGTTTAGTGAAAGTGCCTAAATGAAATAATTATGAAGGAATTAGTTTATGGTGTACTTCCTCGTTGCCGCCAAATCTTATTAGATAAGCTTGAGTATCGAGGCCACCGCTTGACTCAAATCCCTGAGTTTTTTTTTATGTTATAGGAAGGCGAACAAGCAGACGGATTTCCTGATGATAAGAAATTCACGCCGCCTAGAGACACCAAAGATAGTAATGGTGCGTTGCTTACGTGAGCAAGATGTTAGACCTCGAGCAAAAGTAAGTTTACCATCTACCTTACCCTCCGGACCGGAACACGTCATGACGTTATGGCGGCAGGAATAGGTAAGGCGGTGGTACCTAACAGGGCGAGTCGCTGCGAAACTCTACCACCTAGTCAGATGTCACGGTGTTAGTGATGATAAGCCTATGCTCGCCTTTTACGAGCTGCCTGACCAGAAAGGCAGATGGTCTATTCTGCAAAGGAGCCCGGACCAACACGGGGAAAACACGGGAGTTGACTTTTTTGATGGCTTATGACTAATTATAAATGTGAATTTCATCTGTAACGATAAACTTATTCCCGAGAACTGTGTATCTATAGGCCATGACTACCCGCGTTAACTGAATGCTCAGTAGCTCAAATCCTGTCTAGGGCGAAATTTTTCTTTCTTTAAAGTTTATAGAGATTTATGAATAATTGAAATGAATGAACTAATTTTGAATAATTTAAACTAGTTAAATCGAATAACTTGACACAATTTAATTTTTACTAATGGCAATTGCTTGCGCTAGTGCCAGAAACTAAAGAATGAATTCATGTTTATGTGAATAAAAAATAACAAATAGCACAAAAATGAAGTAATACAAGTTTTTTTTATGATAGGTATTGAAAGGCAAACAAACAGACGGATTTCCTGATGGTAAGAAATTTACGCCGCCTAGAGACAATACAGGTGGTAATGGTGCGTTGCCTACCTGGGGCCGGGATGTTAGGCCTCGGGCAAAAGTAAGTTTACCGGCTACCTTACCCTCCGAGCCCGAACACGTCATGACGTTATGGCGGCAGGAATAGGTAAGGCGGTGGTAACAACCCGGGCGAGTCGCTGCTAAACTCTACCACCTAGTCAGAATTCACGGTGTTAGTGACGGTGACCATTTGCTCGCCTTTTATGAGCTGCCTGGCAAGGAAGGCAGATGGTCTATCCTACAAAGGAGCCGGACCAACAAGGGGATTGTTATTCATTTCTTAAGCATCAGATGATTCCGAGCTTTCTTGTAAATTTTGTACCAACTGCGTACCTATTAGCTTTCGCCAGGCAAGTATCGGTTTGTTTTACAATAAAATCGTGAAATCTATTCTTATCTAACGTCACTACTTGCCACTGTTGCTTTCCTATCTGTAGAAATAGTCAAGGGTCTTAACATTCCAGTTTCAGATTGACTATTCACCAATACGATCCTTGAAATGACTAAGAAAGTGTTTTGAAAGTTTTTACTCTCCTCTATCGCCTCTATGATCCAGCGGTCCGGCGTTGGACTTGACTTCTTGACCTCCCGGTTTCGATCCCCGGGTCTGTCAAAAAAATAGAAAATGTTCTATATTTTAAATTTGCTATTATAAAAAATGTTACCTGGGATTGGATATGTGCCCGGTTGGCGATAGGCTTGTCACTTATCACATTGTGGGAATTAGGAAAAAAAAATTGGTATTAGTTGGAAATACGCCTGCTTGTTTGTCGTCCTAAGAAATATTAGCCTTCCCCTCCATTAAATTAAGTATCTTCACGCCCGAATCCCCGAAAAGGTAGGCAAAGGTACAACCAGGGCACCCACGATTGGCTGGAGACACTAAGTCCCACAACATGATAGGTAAGTCCATTAAGTTAGTTAAGTATTCAAATCTGCCCTTCACTGATTTGGTTTAGTTAATTTAAAAGGTTGGTTTAACAAACTACTGCTCCAAAATAAAAACTCATTTTTAGTAGAAATCCTGAGGGCGCCATTCACGTATATTTGAAGCAAGAGCTTCATGCTACTTAACTTTTACGGTCGGAAGGCTTCTCGGGCTCTCTTTTGTTGTAGATTTTCCACATGCCTCACTGACCATGAGGTGCGTTGCTTGGTTACTATGGAGTTTCATTTCCATTTTGTTTAGATTTCTGACTTATTTTATAGTTTTTTATGTGATCTTAATATTAATATGTAGTAAATTAGCTTTTTTATGTGATAGGTCAGCTATTACACGGGCCTACTAATGAAGAGACAACCGTGGCCTATAGACACCATAGATGTTACAGGTGCGTGATGCGTCTCTGTCTGTCTGGTAGGATGTTAGGCCTAGTGTGAAAGACTACCAGTCTACCTTAACCTCCGGACCGGGACACGACCAATTCCTTATAGCGGCAGGAATATCTAAGTCTGTGGATACTTAACAGGACAAGTTGCTACACAGCACTCTACCACCAGTGGTTTAGTTGGTACTGACCTATACATTAACCCGTTCTCGATATTTACGAACTGTCTAACAAAGAAGAAGATGGCTTATTCTATTCAGTTGACCCGGACTGAAACTAAAAAAAAACCTTAGACCTGAATAATTTGTAACTTCCTCACGTCACCAGGTTTCACTGACCGTTAATTGATTTCGCAGCGGAGCAGATTATGAGTTCGTTTGTATGTTTTTGTTGTAAACCTATAGACTCTCGTATACTAAACCATGAATTGTGATTTTTTAAGGCTGGTCACAGTACACAATATGTCCGGTATTTTTTTAATAATGATATATTTTACCTGTGTTGGTAGGCGCGTACTGACATTAAGACGGTAGCAATAAACAAGGTGGTAGTACCGATTCGGGCGAGCGGCTGCACAGTTCTCCACAGCAGCTCGCCCATTTATGACAGACTTGACTAATAGAATTATCCAGTAACCTACTACATCACCGAAAAACGGGCAATTGGGCTGTACATTCTGAGGCTGATGAATTGTTATGTTTGTCGATTAATTATAAACTGTATGTAAAGATTTTTGCTTCTGACCGTACCTACTCACGACGAGAGATTCAGTACGCCCACACAATTTTCAAAGAAACCCTTAGAGCCCCACAATCTTGTAGATGGTACATTTAAAGCAATAATACTTCGTGCTACTTATGTTTACGGTCGAGAGGTTTCTCAGGCTGTTGAAAATTTATCTACACGCCTCACTGGCCTAGAGATGTGCTTGGCTAACACGGATACGGAATATTCCTTTGAAATGTTTCTGTCACGGTTTCAAACTTTGTTTTCGGTTTACTGATACATGCTTATATGTATTAATCGGATCCATTATTTTTACTGATCCTTTCGTTCTTTTAAGTGCACATTTACATATATAAAATATTTAAACTGTTTGAAATTATTTCATTGAATTTTAAGCATAGAAATAGATTAGTATTGATGATGCCCGTTAGAAAAATTTTATATGTAGGTATATGTAGCTACTAAAAGTTTCGCGTACATAAAACAACGAGCTTAAGTGTCTAATGCTAATTTTCGATTTTTTGCGAAGTTTATTAAAAATCGTAACTTATATCCTCTGATATAGCATTTTATATCGGGATGTACCTATACATATAAGGTAAATATGCGGTTTAATTAATAAACAAAATTCTTCAAAACGAAAAAACAAAATTCTTTATTACAATGCGATACAGACTATAATACGAGTATCAACTTAATTTTACTCTCACGTTAGTCCATGTTTATTAATAAGAGGGATTTTGTTAAGGTAGACGAAAGCGTACAGGCTACGGCGTAGCTTATACTTCGCTTAACGACAAAGGCTACTTACGATATCTCAATGAGTTCCCCTGGGTTAATAATTGAATATAATAATGCAATTGACTTCGTATAAATAGAATTATTATTATTGTCATTACTATGAACTCTTTAATGTACACAACAAAAATTACAGAAAAACTTAAGACTAAAATAAGCGTCAGTACAAAGGGCGAGTTTATCTCTAACAGATTTTTTTTCTAGCCACCACGTTACAGGAAAACAATAACTAGAATATGTATACCTGGTGTACAAAACTATACTAAAAATAACTACATACTTAATACAATTACATGCTAAACATAATACATACTGAAATATAACTACCTACACAAACAAAGCTAAAAAAGAAAATGTTCCTTTAATTGACTATACATGTATATATATTAATAATATAAGACTTCTGTAATTACAAATTATAGACGAATTTTCAATAAAATGTTTTTTCTCTTGTTACTCTATTCTGATATTGTGTCCAAAAACTTTCCATCAATAAAATATGCTAATTAACACTTGAAAATATAGAAATAATATAAATAAACATAAGTGTATAATAAATGAGTTTAAATATATTAATAAGTTTAAAAATATCTGTAATCATATTAATCATTATTATTAATATATTTTCCTTTCTACTAGTTATCATAGATGAAAACAAAAAACGAAATTGGTACCTATATAATGATTTAGAGCGAGTTTATGTTCATATTATACATATACTGATGCTGATGGAAATATACGTGCATATATATGTTATGTTATCGTTGCACAGATAACAGCTCATGACGTGTTATTATGGTATTAATTCGATAGTTAATAAATATGACAGCAATAAGCTGAGCACCGAGACCTTATCTATGGCGGTAGATAAAAACTTTATTACTACAATAAAAAAGGAGACACAAAAGTTTTTATGAAGCCCGATAAATTATAATGGCCTAAGATCCCATATTGAGCAAAAACTCTCGTCAATTTATAAATGCTGAAATTTTCAGTGCATATTTCCAAGGTAGAAACGATCGGGCTATGAATTTTATACTTTGTGGCTTTTTGGAAGGTATAGTTAGGTATATAATTAAAAAATATAAGCTTCCACTTGTAACTGTTAGATATGTCTGGCAGTTGTGAAAAAAAAAATACTCAAATAAATTTAAAGAATAATAAGAAATGTCTGGTTCATCATAGATCACGAGCTATTAAACCGTATATAATAAAATAAATAATTGAATATCCCTGGACAAGTTACACAAATTGAATTTGGGTTAGATTCAATTTGTGTAACAAACTAAGCAAATTAGGTATATGCTTGTGGCATGGGTGTTAGTCAACGATACTAATACATCGTGATACTTAAAAAGATACCACAATAAATTTAATAAACACCCTGACCCGGAAAATGCAGACATCTAAATGTTTATCACACAAATGCTTGCGCCCGTCGGGAATTGAACAAGAACCTCGCGGTTGGTCGGTGTGGTTAGGCGTGTACGCTAGCCACTCGACCGAAGAGGCGTTCAAATGTCAAACTATAGTACTAGTGATAGCAAAGTACTCGTAAGAGTTAAAAACACGCATGTAAAGGCGGCAATTATGCTGACTTTCTTGATATCTGTCTGGTTTGTATCTCAATTTCACAGAAATTACTTTGTCAGTGTTATATTATTGTACACCAAAAGAATTTGTGATTTTCCGTAATTCTAAAAACTATTCAATTTATGTTCTAATTACCCATTGTATCACTTTATGTTACTTCGGTTTGTTTTTGTTAATAGACGATTTGAATTTTGATCTTCAAAGTATTTTAGGTTTAACTAGCTGACCCAGCAAACTTCATATCGTTTGACATTAATGCTTCGACAGTAGCACAATCTGTCGAATCCGATGTGAAACATTCCAAAATCAACAACTTTTTATTAAAAAAATAATTAAAACAACATTTTCTAGGATACCAAATTGTGAATCAAAACCATTCTCTTCATCAACATCGGTCCAGTCGTCTAGAAGGAATTCAGTGACAAACACACGAACACAAGAATTATATATATAAAGATATGCTAAAATGAGATAATATATTACATGGTATAATATTATTGAATAATATGACTTCTTCACAATTTGATTGTCTTGCTTGATATTGATTATATTAAGTACAAGATAGTATTTTTTATGATATTGGAAGGCAAACAAGCAGACGGATTTCCTAATGGTAAGAAATTAACGCTGCATAGAGACACCAGAGGTGGTAATGGTGCGTTGATAACCAAATTCCGGGATGTTAGGCCTCGAGTAAAAGTAAGTTTACCGGCTACCTTACCCTCCAAACAGGAACACGTCATGACGTTATTGCGGTAGTATTTCTACCAATAAGGTAAGGCAGTGGTACCAATCCGGGTGAGTCGCTGCGAAACTCTACCACCTAGTGATATGTCACGGTGTTAATGACGGTAAGCCTATGCTCGCCTTTTATGAGCTGCCTGGCAGGAAGGCAGATGCTCTATTCTGCGAAAGGAACCCAACACGGGGGTATGTTTATAAATTTATACTAAAAGGTAAGGCAGTGGTACCAATCCGGGTGAGTCGCTGCGAAACTCTACCACCTAGTGATATGTCACGGTGTTAATGACGGTAAGCCTATGCTCGCCTTTTATGAGTTGCCTGGCAGGAAGGCAGATGCTCTATTCTGCGAAAGGAACCCAACACGGGGGTATGTTTATAAATTTATACTAATCATGTGAAATGAAATTTAATTTTCAACTTAATTTTATTCCGTTAGTCCATGTTTCTTGATAAGAAGGTTGTTTTGTACGTTCAATATTAGATAGATGGGTACTGACGACTAGTCGAAGGTACATTGTTTCAATGTAGTAGTGGCAAATTTCTTGGCAACCAGGTACTTTACCAAGCCCAGATAACGGTATCTCTACCACATTGTAATAAAGGCTATAATACCAAGTTTAGCCTTGGAGTACTTTACTCCGTATTTATTAATAAGACGATAGGAGTTTTATTACTCCAAATACTCAAAGAGTAATTTTTGAGGGCCCCCATCAACCTTATCTATTTTATTGTAAACCAACCAGTGTTGGTACTTTTGAATATTCATAGTCATTAAAAATAATAGAATTGGTTTTTTTGTGGAGATATGTTGAACAAAATACCTACATAAACTAAAAATGATTTCTGCATTACGACTTAAGGTTAATACCAATAACCTATCTACAGATAAAGGGCTTCTAGAGATTTGTTGCTAAGTTATTTTTCTAAATCATTGGACAATAACAGTGGTTGCCTAGTAGCTGATCTAAAGTAGGTCTATCTCTTATCTTAGACAGGTTATTAACATTGACTATTAGATAATTGTTGAATACATACAAATTATACTTTTATTTATTTTAAAATGGAACTATGGAATGTTATTTCATAAAAAGACGCTAACAACGTTTACTGACGTTTAAAAAACAGCACAGTAGCATTCCTATTTCCTTGTATTTTAAAAGTAAAATAACACAGGAAAGAAACACCGTTTTTAATACCTTACATTAGAGATATCGCTACTTTAGAGTAGTTGCCAGGCAACGACTGTTATTTTCAATCATTAATAAAAAAAATGAGCAACAAAATTCTTGTAGGCTTATCTCTATCTGTAGATCAGTTATTAACATTCATTTTAAGTTCCTTTAGCATAATAAAGTTTTATGCTAGTAAAATGGGTCATTTTGAAAAAACACTGTTGTGCTAAAAATATACTTCATAAAATGCACTTCTACAAATAATTTACAAAAGTATGTTCCATGAAAATGTTCTGGAGAATAATCTACAGTATTTCATGCTGAATGTGCCCGATACGGACGGAACTGCCCTCTTTTTCTCTTGAGAAAGATTTATAATGGCTTTTTAAGGAAAGTGCACCTGTTTATTTTTATTATGTTTGTGAAATCTCCATTTCATAATACTTTATAACTATTTACTTGAAATATTTTTATCAGAAAATAAAAGCTTTAAAAAAATTTATGATAGCCGTAGCTTATAGATACTAAGACCTATAGTGCAAGTCTACCAGCTACCCTAACCTCCGAACCGGAACATGACAAAGTCATTACGGCAGCAGGAATAGATAAGGCGATGATTACAGTCAAGTTGCTATACAGCACTCTATCACCAGTAGTCTTGCTGGTATCTCCACGCCCATATCCCGGAAGAGGTAGAAAATGGAAGGGAGAAAGTAGGGATAGTATAATGTAGAATTGTGGTAAAATACAGGGAAATTCACGCAATTGTAGAAGAACTATTAACTTACCTGAAAAAATGTCTTACATTCTTATAGATTCAAGAATTAATAATACAGATTTCCTGGTGGCGAGAATTATACTTTAGCCATAGATATTTAGTGCGTTGCCAACCTGAGGTTGATATTTAAAGACTCTTGTACTCAATAATGACGAGAACTTTCTCTATAACAGCTAGAATATGGAGCGGGTTCCATTCAAAAAAAAATGTGTAAGGTCCCATTACCACCAGCGCCACCACCACCTCATCTGACTACAATCAACATTCCTCCAATGTTAATTAATACATTGTTCAACTACCTAATGATGGATTCGTCACGTCTCTAACCCAAAAATACATAAATGAATTAAGCTAAGCTCAGTCGAAATTAAAAAAACCCGAGAAAACGTTACGTCAATACCGAATGCTCAATACCGATTTTTATCAAGTGCTGATACACTTTTGAGGCGTGATGGGCGAGCTGACAACCGTAATAGATTTGTGACGTCACATTTCAATGTCTATAAAGATAGAAAGGCTCATAGTGAATATAATTTAATAATTTACTAGTATTCAGCTAACGACTTTGTCCGTGTTAAAAACTATCTTGATCCGGCTGTTTTATCTATTTTGTAAGAAAATCTTTCTAAAGGCGACATCCCTACTTTTTACTGGATAAAACAGTTTTAATAAAAACTACTGCCTTCATACATACATATCTTCACGCCAACTCCCTTACGTGGTAGGCAGAGAGTATCGAGTGCCAGATCTCACGATCCTGACAAACCTGTCTGGCTTCCTTCACATTCATTATCTTTTCATATGCCAACACGCCTTCTTTAAAATCCCTTACATATGATCGCCTCTAGTGGTCTAGTAATCTGGCGTTGGACTCGATTTCAGGGGTTCCAGGTTTCGAACCCCGAGACGAGCAAAAAAAAGGAAATGTGTTGGTTCAATTATCTGATAATAAGAATGACCAGGATTGGATACGCGTCAATTAGTGGTAAGATGTTCAAATTGTGTGACTTACTAATTCGGTGTTAGTCTTGGGTGCCTTGGTTGTAGCTCTTTCAGTTGCATCTCTTTGGGGATAATACGGGCTTGAAGATATTTTTTTGACATAGACACCGACAAAAGGCTTTGCAGTTGAGAACTAAAACATTCGTTGAAATCTTCAAATACAAGTTAAGATATTGTTTGGCCGCCTCATTGGTCGAGTAGCTAGTGTACACGCCTAGTTACACTAACCTACCGTGAGGCTCGGGTTCGATTCCTGACGGGGACAGGCATTTGTGTGATGAACATTACATATCTGACATTTCCGGTTCTGTGTGTTTCTTAAATTTATTCTGGTATCTATTTAAGTATTTCTATGTATTAGTATCGTTGAATAACACCCATAACACAACCATATAATTTGCTTACTTTGGGGTTAGATTCAATTTGTGTAACTTGTCTAGGGATATTTATTTTATTTATTTATTCATTTTTCTTCACATTATATTGAATTTCAAAACAGTTTTTGCACTTTTATTACGTTGAAATTATCAACGAGTGCAAGTGCATTCAGAACATTTTACATAATCTTAAGTGCATTGTTTACAGTGAACTCAGTTTCCATTACGCATAAACTATGAGTACCTACGTTATTTATAAACTACTAGCTGCCCCGTACGTGCTTCGCTATTTGGGTATATGGCCGCATGAATGACTTAATACAACATACCAAAAAAGAAAAAAAAAGCAACTGAAAAAAGTTTAAATATGACAGGACAATCCCATCTGAAAAAAGTTTAAATTAGACTGAAAAATACCCATTAACAAAATGATCCGCCGTTTATTGAATTCATTTGTTTCAAAAAATGTGATAA
Organism: Calephelis nemesis; assembly: GCA_002245505.1. Classification (NCBI taxonomy): domain Eukaryota; kingdom Metazoa; phylum Arthropoda; class Insecta; order Lepidoptera; family Riodinidae; genus Calephelis; species Calephelis nemesis. The sequence continues at coordinate 7,293 of NJDD01004531.1, read as the reverse complement.
ATGAAGAACCGCTCTACCGATTTTATGCAAACTTCACATAAACCATCTACTAAATAGTCCGATCAAAGCCTAAACATTTGGTTTGGATAGATGAGCCCGTTCTTGAGTTATAAAATTACAAAAAAAGTGGCATTGATTTTTATATATATAGATTTATTAAGTAAGTAATAAATTTTTATATTACAGCGAACTTGCACTCGTCTCTCCTTATGGTAAGAGTAGCCTATAGACATTATATATGTTATAGGTACCTACGTCGCTGTCTTATTACGGGGTTGTTGCAGCTATCCTACTCTCTAAATTGTAACACGACAGTGCCAAACACTGTCATTATAGCTACCCAGGCAAGTTGCTGCACATGTAGCTTAATGCACATTGAACAGTATCTTTATGCCCATATCCCCGAAGAGTTAGGCAGCGGCAAAACCAAGGCACCCACAACTAGCCGAGAACTAAGTCCCACAATGTGATAGGTGGCAAGCCTATCGCAGACCGGACACATATCCAATTCCGGGCAATATTTTTTTGTAATAGAAAATTGAAAACATGCATTTTCTATTTTTTTTCGTTGCCCGACCCGGGAATCGAAACCGGGACCTCAAGTGGTCAAGCCTGACGCTCGACCGCTATACCTATAGAGGCGACAGAGCGTCATACAATAAACTGTGATCTAGTTTAATGAAAAAACTCCATTCGATTTCCGTCCCAGGTCCAGGGTATGATTCCCGGGCTGGGCACTAACAACAAGCAAACGGTTGGCGATTGGTTAGCCACCTAGCACATCGTGGGACTCTTACTAACTTCGGCTTGGCATGTCCTGATTGTCTATCTATCTCTTTGGAATACGGGCGCTTAAAGATCCTTTTTTATTAGCAAAACTACTAGTTTAGATAATAACAAATTTAATCAAGATATAACACTCGTAAATGTAGGAATGCGAGAACCCCATCACTTGCTTTTAGACCACAAATTATAACCTAGATACGAGTAATAAGTAATAGCTCTTAACCTCAATCTTCTAGTTTATTAGCAAAGATGATTGAAGTAGATCATCGTAAAATACTGTTACACTCGTAAATTTAGGGACGTGATGACCCATTGCCAGTAAGAGCCATAATTCAGAACTCTGGGTCTTTATAATAACGCAAAATTGCAAGATGTGGTAGAGACTACAAACGAACGCCCGGATCGTTATCACAAGCTTTTACCGTCTTTGTCGTGTTCCAGTTTGGTGGGTTTGGTGGGTATCAGTCTTGGGTTGGCAACAGGTATTAACCCTTTTTTTTAAATATACATAACCACCTTTTTTTTAGCCTTTTGCTTATACTAATTAAATAGCATATTTATGTTTGTAAATATAATAAGAAAATGACTAAGTGTTGATATCTTTGTCCTATTTAAAGTTGTTCGTTCCTCCACTTCTCTAGGGATAAAAATTAGCCTTTGCTTTCTCCACATAAACGCTGAGACTAGACGCCTTATTTTTTTGACAAGAGATAGCGGAAAATCACATAGCTCTACGGATATTAAGAAGACACCGTCACCTAGAAACACCATAGATGTCATAGGTGCGCTGTTGTCCCCATTATAGTTGCGATTGCCATGTTAGGTCGTTTGCAC
>NJDD01004528.1:4384-22638 GCA_002245505.1 Calephelis nemesis | reverse complement strand
CATGTTCGGGCTAATCTGACATGTCTTAAACGTTCCATCTCGTTTGTTTTTGTTTCATTTGAAAAAGATAGCATGCTTCTAAAATAAGTTTATTTTGTGAACGGCAGAATCACCACTATTATCTCCCGCCTTACTTATCCGATTATAGAGAATAGATGACCTGATAATTCAACAGAAGAATGTTTATTCGTTTTCAGATTTGTGTCAGTCAAATTTTGTCAAGTTTTTTAGTGGTGTATCACTAAAAAACTTGAAACGAAAAAAAACAAACAAACGGACCAAATGGAAAAAGCTTTTCCAAATTTTTATCGTTCAAAACATCTCTACGTCACTTTAATATTTTTTAAACAAAATTTCAATGTACAGGCAAACCTATTTTAAGATTTTATATTAGACTAGTTCTCCCGGCGAACTTCGTTCCACCCGCTCCGTTTGTATGGGAAAAAATTTTAATGTTGGTTTTCCTATTTTTCTACCAGTTTTTTATTATTTCTCACCTTTTAAACAATACCTGGACTTCTGCAAATAATTCGAAACCAAAAGGAGCCAAATCGGTCCAGCCGTTCTTGAGTTTTAGCGAGACTAACGAACAGCAATTGATTTTTATATATATAGATTAATTAAATAATATACGAACAAAAAAAATAGACTTTTTTCGTAATTAGTGTTGTTCAAACATGATGAGGTCGTTTTCCTCAGATACGCAAACGGGCAAATGGACAAAAAACGCTGGCCACTGAAAAGTTTCCCAATAAAATGTTTTAACGTAATATTGTTGAACATCGAACCCTGTCGAGGGTCGCTCGGGTAAAGTGTGTTTGATGTAGACCGTTTAGCTTCGCCGAGTGACCACTTCACCGATCTCTCTCCACTCGAAACATATACTGTATGTGTTGTGTGCTGAGTGTTGCTAAGGCAAAAAAACCCTCGATATCTATAAATTACTAGCTGCCCGTTCCGGCTTCACTCGGATGGTATTTTTTTTTAAAGTTTGAGTTAAAAGCTATCCTATCTCTCAAGTTGGATCGAACTGCACATGGTGTGCGAATTTTATTATATTCGGTTAAGTGGTTTAGGAGTCCATTGAGGACAAACATTGTGACACTAGATTTATATATATTAATAAGAAGATTATTATCGCCTCTGTGGTCTAGCGGTCCAGGTGTTGGACTTGACTGCATAAGGTCACGGGTTTGAATCCCGGGTCGGCCAACAAAAAGAAAATTGGATTTTTCTAATTACAAAATGTTGGTCGGGATTGGAAATGTGCCCGGTTGGCGATAGGCTTATAAAATAGTCGTGGGTGCCTCGGTTGTGCCTCTGCCTACTTCTTCAGTGATATGGGCGTGAAGATACTTTTTTAATAAGAAAATACATACATAGCTTATTTATTTTCAGGCCGAGTCCCTAGTAGACAGAGAGTATCGAGCGCCAAATGTCACGCAGGCTTTGCTTGCAAGCTTGTGTGACTTCACTAATTTCACTTTTTATACAAACACGCCGGTTTCACAAACTCTTGACACCAACCTCGGATAATAATAACTGAGCGATTTGATTGTAAAATGTCAACCTGGGTCTCTTCGGGTACCTACGTCCATTCACATTTGTACTTAATTCTATTCATTCTAGAAGCAAACGAACAACTCTGAGACTACTGCACCTCTCTCCAAAGAGTTTAATGTTTCTCTTGGAGTTGTTGACCAACCTCTCTCCCAGTTCATACATTTTCTTTCGCGTCTCTCTTTTACTCGTTTGTTGGTATTTTTGCAACAACTCAACTATTTGCATTCCAAAGTAATATGATACATTATGACTCCGGGTTTTCTTCTTTATTTCAACGGAGGCTTTCAGATCCTCATCCCACCTTACGTCACCATTCGATGACTTGTACATCTGTGCGCTGCCATATACCTCTTTCACGACATCCACCATGCTATATTTCAAAATATTCCAACAATCACCCACGTCTAAGCCGATAGCCACACGTTATCCAGCCTGTCTTGGACTTCACTCTCAAACATGCTTCCTACACTGGAGTCTTGTAACTTTGCACTCTTAAACCCTCCATATGAAATACGCACTCGCCAATACCTTCATTTCTTAAAAACATACATACATAGGTACATCATATACAAAGTATAGAAATGGAATCAGAATTCAGACCCCACTCACAATTGGAAATAATAATGCTTAGAAGAGAGAAGGGGCTCATTATTATTATTTTCATTTGTAAGTGGTGTCTGCTTACATTTCTATTCATTTCATGGCTTAATTTTAATTTATTAAGAATTTTCTACTAGATTAGATTATTTAAATAGGTGTCTAATTATTCTACGACAAATCCTGATTCATTGAATTTGATGTGCAAATTTTGCATTTTAAATATGATTTTAAGAATTAATATCTCCAATTTTCATTTTTAAAATTCCCAATCAAAATTTTAAAGGAGTTGGTGTATTTATTAAAAGTGTTTTCGAGAAATAGAAAACAAATATCAAATGTAAGTATACTTCCGCATCGAGAGTCAAGTCGACCTACTCTTCCCCTCATCCACTCATTCAAGGACGCATAAAAGCGATGAATTTCTTGAATTTTCTCGACACAATTTTCGTAGAATCCGACGTCTCCTTAAAACCATTTTAGGCATTTCGTTTTATAATGTTGTCTCATGATTTTCAGGGTCAAACTCAAAGAATAATAAGACTATTTTTATAATATTTGGAGGCATACAAGCAGACGGATTATTACGGATATTTTCAACAAAACCTGCTTCTAGTTTTTACGTTGAAAAAAAATTGATGAAAAGTTTATTTACTGCTGACGTTTATGGTATGAGAAGGCAAATAAGCAGACGGATTTCCCGATGTTATTTTCATGGCGCCAGAGAAACCAAAGGTTAATGGTGCGTTAATACGTTTTTTAGTAAATTTGCAATTCTAGGTACAATATTGATTCCAATTCTGTTTAAACATTTGGTAAAAGGGAAAATCCCACAAACGAGCCCATAAAATGTTACTTTTTTGGGCAGCTACGTGATTCTAAGGCCTTAATATGAATGAGACGACATAAGGTTACGTAATGTAACGTACGAGACACTAAGTGTGAGTAATGAACTAGATTAGTTCGAAATGTATGTCGGGATGTGGGTATGCTGAGTCTCCTTGACTACAATTAAATGGTTTAGCCAAGGGCAAGGACGGCTTCCGCATTTGACGTCAAGTTATGACACTGGTGTTGATTATGGTAGCTAACTGAACTTGTGTTACAATGCTGTACCTTTGTAGTTATACAGAGTGACGTTTAAAGGATCAGCCAAATTTTGAGAGAGGCTTGGGAATCGAATACTTTCCATTTGCAAAGTATTAAAAAAATGCAAATTATGATTTTTATCTGACGCAAAAACAAAATGCTTGATTATAACGTAAACGCCGGCCGCAATCGCATGCACAGGTTGGTGACGTCATGACTAGTACTAGGTACGACGTAGGGTGACAACAAGTGAACACGGACTATTTTAAATGAATTTTCGTAAAAGTTAATATCACTTTAGCCTTTACTCCCTTATATCCATATCTAATAGGCCTTTCGTAAGAGGCGAATATAAGTTCATGGGTCATTACCAACAAGAGAACAAGAGTGGTGGTATTCAAGTGCTGTGAAACAATCCGCTCGGGTAGGGATCCACCGCCTTGCCTATTCTTGAAGCCGTATCTCTGTCATGTTCAGTTCCGGAGGGTAAGAAAGCTACAAGATATCGAAGCACCTATAACAAATGATATTTGTAAATCATGATTAATCCTAATATCAAGAGAGCCGTGTACTTTTTCGTTATAATTTCCTTAAAAAACAGATCTATACTTATAAAATAACATGTCCTGACTGACTGTTCGAGTTAAAGTCATGAAATTTGGTGAGTAGGTTCGTTTTGTTGAGTAGATACACCACTAGGGATGGAATTATGGAAATTCTACCCCATTGGGGTGAAATAGGGGTTGAAAGTTTGTATAGAAGACCGTCATTTTTTTAAGTTAGAAACATAAAACTTTATTTTTGGGCTATTTATTAAAAATAAGTAGATACGTATCTACGCGTTTCTGGAAATTTGCCTTTAAAAGAGTTAAATAAGAGTTGAAAGTTTGCATGGAAAACCTTCAGTTTTTAAGTTAAAAACATGTATCGTTATTTTTAATTAAAATAAGCAAACACGTACCTATAATGAAATTCCTTATTAATGGGTATTAATTAAAAATAAATAAGTACGTTTGAAAGAGGAATAAATTATTCATAGTTTTTAATTCAATTAAAATTCAGTAAATATAGTAACTGCCACGCGAGCAACGCCGCGGGTAACAGCAAGTACAAGATAAACTGCTTGATCAGTTAAATTTTAGTTGTATTGCAGTAGTTATCAATGTTGCAGTCTGACCATAGACTAGGGGTCTAATCTAGACTAGGGGTATAGACGGGTGTCTATTCCATTATCCGGCAAAATGTCCCATGATTACTTAAATACATACATGCATACCTTCGCGCCGATTCCCTTGCAGGGCAGGCAGTGCCATGTGCAAAATGTCACGATCTGCAAACCTCCCAAACTTCTTCCAAGTTCATTATTTTTTCAACCCAACACGATTACGGAGAATCTTCACACCACCGTCATATATCACCCGAACGTTTTTGTCGTGAATTATTGATGTTTCCGGGAGTGATAAGAATCTGGTGACTCACTTCTTCGCATTAAATGCAATAGAATTTTTTTATGACATTGGAAGGCAAACAAGCAGACGTATTTCCTGATGGTAAGAAATTCCCGCCGCCTAGCGACACCAAAGGTGGTAATGGCGCGTTGCCAACCAGAGGCCAGGTTGTTAGGCCTCGAGCAAAAGTAAGTTTACCGGCTACCTTACCCTCCGAACCGGAACACGTCATGACGTTATGGTGGCAGGAATAGGTAAGGCGGTGGTACCAATCCGGGTAAGTCGCTGCAAAACTCTACCACCTAGTCAGATGTCACGGTGTTAGTGACGGCAAGCCTATGCTCGCCTTTTACGAGCTGCCTGGCACAGAAAGGCAGATGGTCTATTCTACAAAGAAGCCCGGACCAACATGGGGAATTATATAAAAAATATTAGATATAGTCATCTTAACTGACAAATAATCAAAAATTAATAAAAGCTTAATTTAGTGAAACTTAAGGTATTTTAACATTTGGCCTGTGCTTATGTTAAACCTTGAGAGAAACGAAAGTTATGGCCATTATAAATGTGACTTTTTTCCAGTAAGAATGAACTTATTTCCTAATTTACAGAACTTTGTATATCTATAGAATACACAAAGTTCTCGTAACACGTAAAGAAAGGAATTAAAAATTTCGCCAAAGGAGCATCTTTAGTCATCCTGAGTAATTCTAATTCTAATGGATACAAGTTCCAATCTTCTCTGGATCGAAATTTTTTCTTTCTTTAAAATGTGTAACTAAACTTAGTGTGAGAATAAATGGCATAGTATCTAAGTATGATAAACCCAATATGTGTTTTTTTTCTATTAAAAAAACGGCAACGCTAGCCAGGGATAGCACAAGTGCCTGGTCGGCGATAGCTTTGCCATCTATCGTATTGTAGGACTGGATGCTGCCTACTACTCTAGGGTTGCGGGCGTGAAGATATTTACTCATTTTTTACATACTTATTTGTTTTAGTACTCACAAAGAGACAAAAGATTGGATTTAAACACTTGGAAAAAATGTAGTTACAATCTTTCCAAACTGGATGACCGACATTGCATTTTATAAAAGATATATATAAATAACAAAAGCCAACATTTTGTATAGTGTAAGCCAAAAGGTTAAACCCGTTAGAAAAACACTAGTCAATTTGTAATACTGTGGCATCGTAGAACGAACTAGCAACATATTAAGGCCCCATACTGAGTCAGCCAGAAGAGCCAGTCACCGCACTCCCTCGTTCCATGATTACTATGAAATATTGCGCTCTAAAGTAAACGTCTTAAGCGACAAATCACTATTTTTGACACTATAAAAGTAAATTAAAAACAAGTATAAAAACTGAGACACTTATCCTTTAGGTATGGTACTTATCTATGTTTATGTTAAATCTGGTGTCGATATTTTCACAATTGAAGAAGACAGTTGGGTTTTGCTTTCTAAAAAGGGTTAACTTTTTTATCGCGTTTTTCTATCGAGCAAAGTGAAATGAATCGTGTTTTGGAAACACTAGTCTTATAAAGCATATTCATGTTAATCTTGTGTATTTTTGTCACCAAAATCCATGATCGCTTTGTATGACAAAAACATTAAACTGCTGACGTCTTTTAGCGTATATGGCCCCTTAACCATTTCAAAAAAAATTGTCAGATGAAGTTGTAAGAACCTCGCGGTTAGCAACATTAAAGCCGTTTAAAAAAAGTATGTTAGATTTTTTGGTATCACCGTAACATTACAAATATGATTAGTTTCTCTGGCAAGATTGTAAACTGTCAAAAAATTGTGAACTCGACCAAATCATTTATAATTTACTTAACGTATTTGTTTTTGATAGCTTATAATTTGCTATGTCAAATCGTAAAATGTTAGTTTGTTACTTTGATTATCAATTGGAATTATTGTACTTGGAGGTTTATTAAATACTATTTTTAGTAATATTGTTTAATCATTTCCTTTCTAAAAGCACACAAATGTCTTTTGTTTATGTTCATCGGCTAGTTATTAATTACAAAAGCAAAAGTGTTAATGTCACAGGTTTACATTATTAATGTTAATAATACATAAATTTAAATTAAAAATAACAAATAACAGATGTAAAAAGCTTTTGCTGTTACTACAAACACAATTATAAAAAAAACAATATATTATCAGCAAAATAATCCTTATTCAACAAAATTATTAAATAATATATAATAATAATTATTACTACGACACCATTTCAATTTGTCTCTTGAACTGTACTCATATACGTATTTATTTATTCAATTATTTACTGTACACGATTTTTTGACAAAAAACTACATTGTCATATGTGTGCTATTTGTTTACAGAGCTAAAAAACAAATAACAGTATTTCCCTTCCACTTTACAATAAATGTTTAATGTTTTTATATACAAACTAGCAACTCTTTTCTAATTAATTTTCAAAGTAATCTTATCAATACATAAATTTGTTATCATTTTATGAGATAAATATGTTTTCAAAACAATTAAAAAAAACATAATTACGGGAAATATCTAAGAAAATCTTTACAGCTATTAATCACTTAATAACATTATTTACTTCACCTCCAAAGAATATCAGTGAATGGTTACAAACAATTATTTAGCAAAGGTACACTACATTTGGATGCAGTTTAAACTCAGTAGCCCAACTGGCAGAGCATCGTCAGCGATAGACAAAGGTTACGAGTTCAATTTCAGATTCAGTAAAAAATGATCATATGAAAAAAGGTACATAAAAACAACAACATAAGCCTTACTCTATTTCTTTAACACACTTCGAAAAAAAGAGTTTATCGCATATTGTTTTTATTTAAGTTTGTTATTCGATTTCTTAGTTGTGAACCGATTTTAAAAAATCTTTTTTCATTTGTAAAAACGCAAAGACTACAGAAGAGCTTTCCAAGATGGCCTCTTTGCTACCAAGTCTAGATCTGATGATAGAATCCCAGAGAAATCTACAAAAACACTTAATTTTTTTGGTATTTAGACAACATAATAGTGAAATCGAAGTCAGTTCTTCCAGTTTAAAATATGATGATATCAAAATGAGTATAAAATTTAAATGGAAAATTCTTTTTTACATAATCAGTGTCAATTTTATAAAAAAACATCGAATGTAAAATTATGCTATAATATGGCAGATAAAATTTAAATAACTTGTACTATTTTCTTAAAAAGCTATTTTATAACAACAACAAGAAATGAATAAAAAAATATAATATTTAAATAACATGAAGTTCATATTCTTCAAATCTTAGCATTTTACCGACCAATAAAATAATAATCCTGATTGTTTTTGAAAAACTACAAATTTCTTCCACAATCTTTCACAGAATGAATATAAATTAAATAACTTTAAAGATCTGTTTCCAATACAATACTGGCTTCCATAGTATGTGTTTAACCGCATCGCAATTATAGTCTTTTGTGGTGTACATTTTCTTTGAAACGTATATATAATATTTAAAGCGTATCATTTGTACATACAATGTTGATTTATAAATAATCTAAGTACTTTTTAAAATATCTTACATAATAATTACTTTACTTTCTAGAATTAAAATATACTTAACATCAATATCGGAGTATCTAAAACGTTGCGTTGTTGTTTTATTTTGTGTTCTTTTTACTATGGCTTTAATATTCTAGCTGTCGTATTAATAAACAAAAATAGGTAAGAGAAAAGTAGGTTGATATTATAGTCTATATCTCAGTGTAATAAAGCTATTATACCAGGTTGAATTTCAGATTACGTTAACCTATGTTTATTCATAAGACAGTGAGAATTTTAACATTACATCTACAAAATATGGCAACATTAAGATCAACAAATTAGAATCGTAACAATTTGATATCGGCCCAATATTAATTTTATTTACAATGTCCTAAGAAAACAAAACTATTGCTAAAGATTAACATGAAGTTATGTTCGTTTCAATGAGTCGGTACAAACTTTTATCAACTGTAAAAATAAAATTGTTATTATCAAATCTACAAATGAGAATCAAAACGATTTGATATTAGCAAAATATTCATTTTATTTAAAATGTCCTAAGAAAACAAAATTATTGCTAAAGATTAACATGAAGTTATATTTGTTTCTATGAGTCGGTACAAACTTTTATCAGCTGTAAAAATAAAATTGTTATCATTATCAAATGTGAGGGCACCAATTCCTGGCACATCAGCAATTTTAGTTAAAGTAGTATCAGTTAGTTTTGTAGCAATATCAATCCTATATATACTGTCAATCCACCAAGCGTATACCACATCCTGCAAATCAATGGTTAATCCTCTAAAAAAAGGATTCTTCGATAACTGATAAGACTGGCCATTTCTATGAACAAACAAACCATACGTACTTAAATATACAATAACATTATACTTATTTATAACAAAATTCTTTATAGCCATATGTTCCAACAATATATCAAAATTGTCACCTTTCTTTTTCACGATTTTGAATTCACCGTCTCTAACAAAATATACGTGTCCTTTGTAAAAGATACTCAATACTGTATCACCTCTTGAACTATATGGTGATACTCTTTTTGTGTTAGTATCTAAAACGTAGATGCCATTACTTCCACCTAGGTATACCAAGTTATTATCTTGGTCAAAATCAAACGTACCAAAGTTCATAATTAGTTTTCCACCAGAAATTATGAAATTTTGAGCAGGATCATCCATACTGATTACTCCAACTTTCATGTACTCATCGTCGTCAATCGCAGGTTCAAAACTGTAGAAGAGGGTGTTGCTGGATCTGAGGATACCTAATTTTGGGATGACGATTCGGTTTCTGTACGGAGCATCGATGTCAAAGAGATAGGTTACATTGTAGCAATAGTAGTCCACTTTTATACAGGTGTCACAGAAATCTTCAGTGGTGTTTGAATCAGCCAAAGCCAAAGAGAAGAAAAGCCAGATCAGCATTATTTTATCTGAAATAAAACAAATACAACTTTATAATTTCTATCTTCATTTAAATTCTGTGAGTCTATGTTTTGAAAAGAATAAAGATGATCTTGACTTGACTTATGATGCCCTTAACAATGAAGCTTTAAGTGAAGCCATTCCATCTGTTTTGAGGTAAACATTTACAAAAATCTAAAGGTGATAGCATCATTTTTAAAGTAAATAGAGAAATCATGTTCACTGTTTACTATATGCACATAAAAAAGTGAAGAAAATAAATTTTGTACATTGAATATTTAAAAAAAAACAGACGACTAAAAATAGGCAGCAGAACACATCTTTAGCATTTTTTTGGATTTTCTGTCTGTATCATAACCGCTATTCAGACCGAATCCACCAATACCGATCGCTTTTCGACTCGATAAACGATCGGTTTTGGTGGATTGGGATCGGCCGAACTAAATTTAATAAGTAAGTGCACTGTAGATTTTAAGGAAAGTTATAGGCTTCTTTTGATCCCTTCTCTTCTCTCAATACAGACAGTCGCTAACGAAGTTTCCAGTACAAGAAATTATAAAAAAATATAAACTATAGACGTATGTCGACAAAACATAACAATACAATTAAAATTTAAAGAGCAATTAAGACATTTGTCTGTAGAAGTGGAAGTTGAAAACTCTCATGTAAAGACGAGATATATATAATAAATATGAAGCAGATTATCTGCTGAAAACATATCTGCAAAAAATGCATATCCATTACGTGGAAAGTCGCAACGGTTTCCTAATATATTTTCAATAACATAAAACTATGTCTGAAAAAATATCGTCTCTTTGAAACATATAAACAAGAAGATAAGTATTTATATTATACGAATTTCGTGATATGAAAATAGTGGCGGAATGAAAAAATATTTTCACGTAAATTGTTCCACACACGCTTCTATATTACTTTTTTAGGGTCCCGTGTGTTATCATTTGCTTGCTATAAAATAGTCGAAGAGACTTATTCTTGAAGTTTTAGTTCAAGTTTTTTAAAATATAGATAAACAATTCGGACATCAAACCTTCAACCACTCCGTCCCTAGCACTGTAACTTTAAAAAAGTTTTTAACTACTTGTTAACTTCCGTCTTCCCTTTTTCTATGATAACGGAAGGCAAACAAGCAGACGGTTTTCCTGATGGTAGGAAATTAACGCCGCCTAGAGACACAAAAGGTGGTAATGGTGCGTTGCCAACCTGAGGCCGGGATGTTAGGCCTCGAGCAAAAGTAAGTTTACCGGCTACCTAACCCTCCAAACCGGAACACGTCAACGACAAGCATTAAACGTTATGGCGACAGGAATAGGTAGTTTGGTGGTACCAATACGGGCGAGTCGCTGCGAAACTCTACCACCTAGTAGGATATCACGGTGTTAGAGACGGTAAGCCTATGCTCGCCTTTTACGAGCTGCCTGGCAGGAAGGCAGACGGTCTATTCTGCATATTGGCCCGGACCAACATGGGGAAAATTCTTGCTGTCATAATGTCAATATCATGTTTGGACTTGGTAAGGGTAGATAATATTACTTATTTAAGAAACTCAACATCTCAGACTCAGTTGGGCAACGGTAAAATATTTAAAATTGCCAATTTGATTGCCAATCTGTAAAGTTATATCCTGCCAATCAAAAAATAAAAGAAATCTGACTGCGTAGTTTTTGATCGTAGCCAAGTTCAAAAGACGACAGATATCTAACTGTTAGAAGATATTATTTTTCTTACTAATAAAAGAAATGTATTTGAATATATACTATGAATTTATTGACGCTGTGTCCATAGTATTTGCATATGGATTTATCTGCGAATTGCACTTATTGAAGATTACTAGCAAAATGTTTCAAATTTACCCTTAATGTCTTTTTTGTGTGTTTATAGTGTGTTGTAAGAAATCGTAGATATGGTTAAGCGTATTTCTGTATCAAAATATACTAATTTGAGTGGAACGAAAAAAGTAGTTATTACCTTTTAATCAGTCATCAAATCGACATTTTCCATACAACCTTTAAACTTAATGATAGTTTTAGCATTAATTGTATAGTCCGGTGAAGTTATAAAAACCTCGCGGTTAACAACATATTAGCCATTTCGAAAAAAAATCATTAATTGACGTTTCTGAATACGGTAGTTAGTGTTAGTACTGTAAAAAATATGGATAGGTATGTGATTTTATATACATATTACAAGTTTGTTTTTTTACTCGTGGGCCTCCTAATATTATAAATGCGAATTAATAAGCTCTAATATCTTTTTAAAACACATAATATGTCAAGTTAAAAAAACATCAAACATAGTATCTTGGGTACTACGGAACCCATTTGCTAGTTCAACTCGCACTTGTCCAATTATTTTAATATATTTAATACATTCCCAGTAACAATATGTCTGGTGTGAAACTTTTCGAAGTAGGACACGAAACAAATCAATAGACACGCGACATTCCATAATAAATATTTAATGAAAACCCCAACACTGAATCCGAAGTAGTGTAAAAATGAATGAATATAAAAATGACATATTTATGTTATTTAATTTGCAATTTTCCGCCAAAAAGTATGGATTTAAGTATGGATTTCCGCAAAGTAACGCCTTCTTCTATCAATTTACATATTTATTTTATTGATAACAAGCAGAAAGATTCCCTGTGCCTTTACCATGAGTTTGTATAGATTACGTTCGGTAAGTTACGTCTCGAAATCTATGACGCTTTTGGTCTAAAAATGAGTTTCTCTTAGTTACCAACAGAGGCGCTGTTCGAAATATTCATACAAATAATTTACAGGAACGGTAGGGAGTACAGTAAACTTGACAAGCCGTAAACTCATGGTAAAGGCTCTAGTCTAAAAATGAATTTCTCTTAGTTACCAATAGAGGCGCTGTTCGAAATACTCATACGAATAATTTAGAGACGGTAGCGATAATAGTAAACTTGATAAGCCGTAAACTCATGGTAAAGGCTCAGATTGTAGTAAACACACGTAGTTTATAAACATCATAGATTTCAATAGTGTAACATCACACGAGGCTGGTGTTTTAAAAGCCTCTTGTGTGAGTAAATTAGACTACCCTACAATCCAAATAAAAAACTATGTTTGAAATCTCTGATGTTTGATGAATAGAACATATCAAGCCCGTCCAGGAGTCCCTACAAGACTGTACTGCCTGATCTGATTAATTACACTATAGCTTGAGGAATAAACCTATAAACTAAATAAATAAATATCCCTTGACTTAATAAACTTGTCTAACCCCAAAAGTATGCGAATTGTACACTCGTGTTATGGGTGTGAGATTATTGCAACGACAGTGTTATATCCTAACATCATACTGTATTTTTAACACACAACAGTATATACATTCACCATGGTTTTTAATGCTGCTTTCAGCTTTAGCACTCACATACAGGATCTTCTCGTAGCTACTGAATCTGTTATATCGATAAAACTATAGTCACGAAATAGCAATCCGACGTTGGAGGTCCCAAGTTCGATCCCCGGGTCGGGCAACAAAAGGAAAAATGTGTTTCTTTTTAATTTTCTTTCAAAATCAGTATTTCCCGGGATTACATACGTGCCCGGTTAGCGATAGGCTTGCTTTAAATTACACTTTGGTTTTTTTTTATATTATTGGAAGGCAAACAAGCAGACGGATTTCCTGATGGTAAGAATTCACGCCGCCTAGAGACACCAAAGATGGTAATGGTGCGTTGCCAACCTGAGGTCAGGATTATCAGGTAAGTTTACCGGCTACCTTACCCTCCGAACCGGAACACGTCATGACGTTATGGCGGCAGGAATAGGTAAGGCGGTGGTACCAATCCGGGCGAGTCGCTGCGAACCTCTACCACCTAGTCAGATATCACGGTGCTAGTGATGATACGCTTATGCTCGCCTTTTACGAGCTGTCTGGCAAGAAAGGCAGATGGTCTTTTCTGCAAAGGAGCCCGGACCAACACGGGGGAAAGTTTTGGTAGTTAGTGTCTTTGGCTAGACGTAGATGCCTCTGCCTACCCCTGCAAAGAAATGGGCGTGAAGATAGTGAACAAATATTGTTAGCTGTAATTTCGTTGGATTTCCAAAGATGTTTTCTATTTTTCAATTGACCCTGTGTATAGTACAGTGCGATTTACGTAAGCAGCCCTTTATCTAGAATGGAGGCAGCTCTATGCAGCTTATCCGGATATACTGTTTTGTGCCGCATATTGTGAGCCTGATATTTCCTCACCGGACGGAGCACCGCTCTGGTCGGACTAAATCATATTTGTGCATCGTCCTTGTGGAGAATCCTTTATGGGCTTAAAACTGTATTTGCGTAAATATTTTCACATAGAGTTAGAATTTTATAAAACAATTTTATCTTTGAAGGTTTTAAAATAAACCAGCTTGCATAGTCGCCATAGGTAGGATTTATTTATTATAAATATTTTTATTGACAAAACAGATATACATTGAGAATGTGGATGGATGTAGGTACCCGGGGAGACCAAGGCTGACAATTCACGATCAGATCAATCGGATATTATCCGAGGGTGGTGTCAAGAGTCTCCGAAACCGGAGTGTTTGTATGAAAAGGGTAATGAATGTGAAGGAAGCAAGACAGGTTTGTCAGTATCGTCAGGTCTGGCACTCGATACTCTCTGTCTACCCCGTAAGGGACCCGTAAGGGCGTGAAGATATGTATGTATAAATATTTTTATTGCAGACTAGCTGTCTCGGCGAGCTTCGTTTTGCCAGTTTGTGTGGGAATACTTAAAATGTTGTTTTTCTAGTTTCATCCCCTTTTGTCATGTTTCTTATCTTTTTAACCTTTCCTAGACTTCCACAAGTAATTCAAAAATTATCCAAATCGGTCCAGCTGTTTTCGAATTTTGGCAAGACTAACGAACAGCAATTGATTTTTATAAAAAAGAAGAGAAATAGCAACACTGTATAAGCACTTGAGAAATTGGAGTTTCAGTTTAAAAAGAAAATTATTTAACTATTAGCTGAGCCGACATATGCTGTCCTTGTCACACTTGTGTGTAGCTGTCACAATAACTAACAAACAAAACAATAACAAAATCGGTTCGTCTGTTTAGGAGTGATATGATGAACAATGAAAATTGAGATTTTTTTTCAACATAAAATAAACCAAACAACTTTCAAAATTTGGTGAGGCCGGTTGTGATGACCCAATCGCCGGCTGGTGGTTTCAGGTTCAATCTAGTGAGATTATTTCGCTAGTGCTGTCATTAATAACTACGTTGTAGAAGCAGTTTCTGATTGATATCACAACCTTACTTACACCTTTTCTTATGACATTGGAAGGCAAACAAGCAGACGGACTTTCTGATGGTAAGAAATTCACGCTGCCTAGAGAGACCAAAGGTGGTAATGTTGCGTTGTCAACCTGATTCCGGGATATTCGGCCTCGAGCAAAAGTAGGTTCACCAGCTACCTTACCCTCCAAACCGGAACACGAAAACGGCAAACACTAACGCTATGGTGGCAGGATTAGGTACGGCGGTGGTACAAATCCGGGCCAGTCGCTGCGACTCTAGCACCTTGTTAGTTGTCACGGTGTTTATGATGGCAAGCCTATGCTCGCCATTTACAAGCTGCCTGGTAGGAAGGGAGATGGCCTATTCTACAAAGGAGCCCGGACCGACACGGGGGACCTCCACAGTGTCAATTTGTCAATGACGGATTTCATTCACGACGGTGCTACCATAGCTGATGAATTTGCATACGAGGTCTAAGATCTAGGCTATAACGTTCGTTCTCTCTTACCATCAGGACTCTATTTTTATGTGGGAGGTCAAAGAAAAAGCGCGCGGCTCTTATAGTGGTAAAAGAATACTGTGGCCTATATTATATCTGTAGTCTAGAGGTTCAGTTGTTGGACTTGATTGCATGAGGTGCTGGGTTCGAATCCCGTGTCAGGCAACAAAAAGAAAACTGGGTTTTTCCAATTTTCTAATAAAAAAAATGTTGCTCGGGATAGGATATGTGGGTTGGCGATAGGCTTTCCACCTATCACATTGTGGGACTTAGTATCTTCGGCTAGTCATGGGTGCCCTGGTTGTGCCTCTGCCCACCTCTTCGGGGATATGGGCGTGAAGATACTATATTATATGACTTACAATATAATGGGGGTTAGTCAATCATCCTAATACATAACAATTTGTATATCTAAATGAATTTAACACATGAAGAGTCTGTCATACGAGAGTCTGTTCCTGTCAGGAAACGCACCCGACCCCTGATAACACCCTAGAATTACTTGCATCATAAAACTTATAAAACACGATTTCTTAACCATTTCGGGAATCGAACTCTATCCCAAGTCGTTCGTAATCAGCATCGCTACACAATGCACTACACAATGAATAAAAATGGCAATATGCATCATAATTTTTTTCTGAGGTAAAAAAGTTAGGTAAAATTTAAAGTTAAGGATTCCCCAACTTTGGACTGTAAGTACCTACTATATAAATAATACTTCAGACTGACATGTTATAGCACACATGTTTCTATCTTTTACATTCATACATCTTTACGGTGTAGACAGAGAGTACAGAGTGCAAAAAGTCACGGTTATTGTAGACGTTGCGGGTCTCAGTATCTTCGGCTAGGTGTATGTCTGTCTACCACTTCGAAGATACGGACGTGAAGATACTTTTCTCATTTACTAACTGTTATATTGACAAATGTTAAATATTATTGTGACAAAATTTATTTGTTTGAACTAAAAAATAAATATATTTATCATAAATGTGATAAATATTAGATTTATTTTATATAGTTTAAAATACAATACATCAAGACTAGGAAAAATAAATGTCCCTGAACAACGTTTTTAATAATAGGCATTTAGTTAAAAACTGAATCTTGCTATCGTTGCAAAAATTCAAATCACAGCAGTTAAAAACTGATATTTTCAAGTTTCACGAACAACATCACGAACAAACTTTTAATATGTTACATTTTTACAATTAATAAGCATTGCATAGGTTAAACTTTTACTTCCTGTACTTATTTCAAAAATTTAAAATACAGCAGTTAAAATTTGAAAATATCACATCACTAATAAGCATTTTATCTGTCATATTTGACAATTAATGAGCACTATCTAAGTTAAACTGATACTTTCTTTATTTTCAAAATTCAAAATACAGCAGTTGAACACTTTAAACAAAAATAAGTTAAAAACGTAACCTTATTCAAAATTAATAAGAGTTATCTAGTCTTAAACTAATATTTGCAAATTTCGAATAACACAAAATAACACAGCAGTGAAAAAATTGCAAATAAAAATAGATTACGCACCTAATAAGGTCTGTATCGCTTATGATTTGCAAATATACCTTCAGATAATTATTAAGTATCGTTTAGTCTAAGGAAAATATTTGTTGTATTCGAAAAATTAAAAGTACAGGAGTTAAAAAGTTGAAAATGAAAATAATTTACGTACCTAATAATTTAAACAAGGTGACGTCGTAATAAGTCGGAACAGTGAACATAACTGCCACATTACTGCTGCCGCCCACTGCCCGCTGATACAGCAATTACTGTAAATACTTTATTGGTTTAATTGATTTGCTGTAACATCACTTAATGAACACGGAACTGTGAGTATTCTCCTTAATGATTCTAGATTATTTGAGCCAACAGCAAAACCGAAACGAAGGGGATTTTAGTATATTTTATACTTTCATTTACGTGTTTTCCTACGTGGTTTTATACCAACTGATTTTGATTAATACGATATGAGAATAAATATAGTAACATTCCGTATAATATACCCCACTAGAAGTGCATAAAATCAAGGTATCATATCACAAAAAAGGGTGTCATGTCTAAAAAAGGGGTTTTCGGGATCTAAATTTTTCACTGCTCTAAGGAAAATATTCTAGGTTCAAAACTAATAAATAATGTGTAATTTTAAATAAACGCATTATTTAGATAAATTAGTTTGCGTCCGATTGCTTAAAACACCGTTGTAGATCCTTAACAAAAAAATGTTAGAGAAGCCTGAAAGCGTCCATTTTAATGTTTAACTGAGTTAAACTGATTACTTATCATACCACAAAATCTATTTCTTAGACGAGTTACACATTTCTTTTTGTATCTTCACGCCCATATCCCCGAAGAGATAGGCAGAGGCACAACCAGGGCACCCACGACTAGCCGAAGATACTAAGTCCCATAATGTGATAGGTGGCAAACCTATCGCCAACTGGGCACGTTTCCAATTCCGACCAACATGTTTTTTATTAGAAAATTGGAAAAATCCAATTTTCTTTTTTGTTGGCCGACACGGGATTCGAACCCGAGACCTCATGCAGTCAAGTTCAACACCCGGACTGCTCGACCACAGAGGCGATCATCTCTTTACTTCTAAAGTTAGGAATGATCACCCAATATAACAGCAAATTTAACAAAAAATACAGCTTTCACCCAAACGGTGATTAAATGTATGAATATGCATATACCTAGTCTTGCCATAAATATTGTAATAAAGAAAAAAAATATTTTTTTAACTGCAAATAACATATATTACTTTTACAGTGTGTTAGTTTAATACATAA
>NJDD01004523.1:41670-73021 GCA_002245505.1 Calephelis nemesis | reverse complement strand
AGAAGCAACTTCAGCTACACCAGTAACAGTTTTAATTTTTATTTATGTAAGTGTAAATAAATTATTACTTATTAAATAACTTTAGGGAATAAAAGTAGTCTCTCAGTAATAATGTTTCGTAGATGTGGTCAGATTAAAGAGGGCATAGATTGTATTTTGTTACTTTATTGTATGGTTCTGCAAAAAAGCAGACGGATTTTCTGATGTTTTATTTTACTTGAAATGTCTAATAAGTATGTTGCTAACCGCGAGGTTTTTACAACCTCAACGGGTTTTCCGATTGTTATATAAACACGTCACCTATAAATGCTAACGGTGCATTGCCAACCTTGGGTTAGGGTGTCAAGCCTCTTTTGTGAGTTTACCCTGCCTTCCAAACTGTTAACGACAATAACGAACGCTGCTATTATGTACCACAAAAATGTACACTAATAATGTAAACTACTAGATTTTACCCTCTCTCGATTTAGTTCTTTATATGTCAAAAGCCGCGACTACTAAGCATGTTAATGGTCCATGTATGCTAAAATACGTCAGCAGTATAATGTTTTTTTCATACACAGCAATCATGGATCTTAGTGACAAAAATACACAAGATCAACATGAATATGCTTTATAAGACTAGTGTTTCTAAAACACGTTCCATTTCACTTTGCTCGATAGAAAAAAATCAAAAAGTTAACTCTTTTTTGAAAGCAAAACTCAACTGTCTACTTCAATTATGAAAATATCGACACCAGATTTAACATAAACATACCATAACTTAAGTGATGTTGCAATGTGAAATATTTACTAACACTTTTTCATTGATACTATTTATAGAATATAGAAATAAAGAAATAATACTATGCGCATGCTTTAACGCTCGTAAGTCGCTAAATTTCATTTAAATGGCAACCGCAAAATCGAAGCTATTTAACAGTTAAGTGGAAAACACGCATTGGCAGTCCATTGAATAGGAGTCGTTGATTTGGATGTGGTTTATCGCAAATCGACAGTTTAAGTTGTCAATGTCCAATAAGATAAACTCGACGTTTCAACTCTATTCAGACTGGACAAACAGCACTGGCTCAACGTTCAAAATAGCCAACTGCAAGAACATTGTGATGCATTAACGTACAATCGACATATCGATATTAAATGTCGATATTCTTTGTTACAATGTATTGAATACATAAATTATAAATACTGTGTTTATTTCTACTGTAAGATCCAATAGTAAATATTATGAGTTTTGTCTATAAGTTTTGTCAATCACTACATAGTATAAAACGAAGTCGCTTCGTCTACCTTTGTATGCTTAAATCTTTAAAACTACGCAACGGACTTAGATGCGGTTTTTTAATAGATAAAGTGATTGAAGAGGAAGGTTTATATGTATATTTCATAACCGTGCGAATCCGGGGCAGGCCGCTAGTAACTTCTAATATAAACTAGAGGTTTTGCATAGTTCAAACAAGAACAAACATCACTTGCGCACTTTTCAAATCAGCTATCTGCGAGAATCATGTAGTGCGCCCAAGTGTATATCATGCTTATCGATGTTTTTAAAATGTAAAATTTTCATTGCAATGTTGTGATATAAAATCGTTAATAGAAAATACGACACTTACCCGAATGTTCACTTTTACGTGCTTTTATTTTTTATTTAGTTATTTATCTTTATTGTATACCAAACAAAATTAGATTTTTGCAAAAGGCAAACTTAATTTTTACCGTCTTTAAATATTATTTTTTCGTAAAATGTCTTGAAAGGCGACTGGTTTTTTGTTATACATATTTCTTTTGGTGGGACAAATGGATGCCCGGATGGCTAGGCTCACTATATATCACATTGTGATTTATTGTCTTCGGCTAGTCGTGTGTACCTACTCTGGTTGTGCCTTGGACCACATTTTAACATTACAGGCGTGAAGTTACTTTTTCTTATTCGAAAATATTTTAATTGAGGTTTTATTTTATTGTTGATTTCTTATAAGAATATGTTTCATGCTTTCCTTTACTTGTTCCTGCTAATCATTTTGAACTTATCAGATAAATTACAAAATAACGACAATATAACATTATGATGTTTAGGACGTAATATATTTTTTTCTGTATCTAGAATAAGTGTTATTTTAATTTTGCGATTTAAATGTGGTGTATTGCGAATCGACAGGTTAAATTTGTTAGGTCTTATAAGATAAACTTATTAAACTTTTTATATTCATTTGGTATATCCAAGTGTAAACTTGTTTTGATTAATCGAACCACCTATGAATGAATCCTGTTACATTGGTAAAAGACTTGTCTTTAAAAGAGATAGCCTTGCGCAATGGATACATTTTAATTATGATTAAGAATTTTCACTCATATGTTAATTTTATTCCTGATAAGATTTGCGAGCTCAATATCGGACGCCTGCATAAAATTAATTTCATAATTAGGTTGAATAATAATTTAAACTAGTCTAAATATAGATGTAAACTTACACACATCATACATAGTTTTTTAACATTCATCTACCTAGGATAATTGAAATCGGTGAGAAATTTCTGTCTCAATTCGCCAGTGTTGAAATATTGATGTCTCATTAATATCTTAATTTTTTTTGTAGCTACATCGAGTCTATGGAATGTATTATAAAATTGTGAAACATCGACATTCAAAAGAACATCCTTACATAGTAACAGTTGATGGAAAGCTATTGAAAAGTCGTGAAAACTGAATGCAATGTCTTAACGTTGTTTACAATCCATAAAGCTAGGAATGAGAAGTATAAAGGCAGATTGTCTCGCAAAACACTCAATGTATAAGATATTTTACTATCTGATCAGCGTTTTACTGCGTAGTATAACGGAAGCGGGCATTACGATGAATAAATCCCTATCGGCCACTGTGTCAAGTGAGATCTTGTTAACGTTGGAACAAAGCTGGGTTTTATCTATATGTTTTATCTTTTCTATTGTAAAATGAGTTTCGTTGAATATCTGTATTTAGTTTCGATTTTTTTGCATTAGGTACCCCACGTTCACTGATTGGTTTTCGTTGATTCATTCATATTTTTTACACAAGCCCGAGTTACAAATTCAAGTTTAGTCATAGGCGAAGCTTCTGAAAAAAATAATTTGGTCGATTTGAGTCGCCTAATTTACTTGACTGAAGTACAAATTTACGAATTTGTCTTTTGCAATAATATTTTTGTGCATGTCAAAGGTCGGTCTATTTTTGTATCGCATCACTTTTACTATATCTACATATACAATAAATCTGTAGAAGGGTCAATTCTGTACATTGAACATATTGAAAAAATAAATAGCAGGGAACTGGATCCGTACCAAACCCAAATTGTGATTAAAAAAAATTTTGTTTGTCTGTATGTTCAGGCATCACGTGAAAACTGACGGTTCGATTTCGATGAAACTTGATATAATTATATCATATTATCCTGGGCATAAAATAGGATACTTTTTATCGTGGAAAAATACGTAGAAAAAAAATAAATCTTAATTTTTCAGTTTTATCACGCGAAGACCGACATCCGCACGAACGGAGTCGCGGGCGGAAGCTAGTACTATAATATAATACAAAGTGTATTTCCGCTGTCTGTCCTTATGAATGCTTAGATCTTTAAAATTACGCAACGGATTTCGATGCGGTTTTTTAATAGATATAGTGATTCCAAAGGAAGGTGTGTATGTATGATAACATACAAGTTTGTCCTTTAGTATGAAGATGTAATAGATTGCTTGTAAAATTATAAATGTTAATATGTATTGGTTCATTTTAATATCCGAAAATATTTTAAGTGAATTAAAAGATTGATAGAAAATATCGAATAGATTAATGCCTCACTGGCCTTAGAATAGATGTAGTAACTTCAAGAAAAGAGCTTATTAATTTTTAAAAGGACGGCAACACAACTGTGAAACTCCTGGTGTCACAGCTGTTCGTGGTGAACGGAGATCACTTTTCTTCAGGTGAAACGCCATCTGACTAAAAAGACAGAAAGCTAGTCGTTTGCTTGCAACAGAAGTGTATGTAAATGCAGGTGAACATAATATTTTTAATATTATATAAAACTAAGAGAAAATATTGTGCACCCTACTTTAAAATGTTATTTTGCTGTATTCGGCTATGACAAATTAAGCAATCCAAATTTAAGAAAATCTGCCTTTCCATTCCTTAGTAAGAAACAGTACACCGAACTTATACGTTAACTTAGTTTTATTTAGACAAATAAAAACTAGCTGTTGCCTGTCTACAATACGTAGCAATCATTGTTTTTAACAAATATTTCATGTTCAGCTTTAGTTTAAATAGTATTTAATTTATAAAATAAAATAATTATAATTACTTATACATCACTTTGTAATCTTATCTTTTACATTATCCGTCTTATTAATAAACATAGACTAAAGTTTAGTTTTGATTTCAATTTACATTATAAGATTTCAGTTAACATTATAGTTTTTATGGCATTGTAATACAGACTTAAATGTTAACATAGATTGTAAGGTCTAGATAGTTTGGTATAAGTTTAATAATAATGCGACAAAAGTTCGAAGTCTGGTTAAAATGCTGTTCCACAACTTGTTTAATGTTTTCAAACGCTAAGACACAGCCCGGCTAGCTCAGTCGGTAGAGCATGAGACTCTTAATCTCAGGGTCGTGGGTTCGAGCCCCACGTTGGGCGAAACTTTTTATTAACTTTTATTTTTTTTGCATAGTAATTATTAAAAAATGAGCAATACATTTTGTAGGCTTTATTTTTTTTTTCTAATAATATTTAGTAATTCTTGAACATAGTAATTGTTAAAAAATGAGCAATACATTTTGTAGGCTGTATTTTTTTTCTAATAATATTTAGTAATTCTTGAACCTAAAAGAAGCATAACAGATTTGTAGAGGCCCATAATTTACTTTATTGTCTCGTGCACTATTCTCGATTTGGTGTTAAACATATTTATTTCACTTATAATATCGAAATGGTTCGTTTGTACAAAATATCTCAATTAATGCTTAATATATATGTAGTATGGAATAGAAAGAATAGCATTTACGATGACAGAGAGAAACAAAATGAAGCTGTTTATATTATTGTAAACAGATTTAACGAGAAAATCAGGATTCTCGGGAAATATTTACGAACGATCTGGGCCGTCCGAGGCGTTTAAAATTCAGAACAGAGGAAATAGTTCTATATTCCCTGGCAGCAGGGAAGTTCTTTTGAATAGGAAATGCATTGAAAAAGAGCCCTGTTTATAGTGCTGGATTTGTAAAGAATAATACGAGCGAATAACATGGATTCCGCTTGGATTTCTTTACGTAAGCTATTTCTTTATATAAGTTCTCCTTTTTGTTATTTTTTATTACTGTATCCATTTTGAGAAAACATAGCATCTACCATTTTCTTCTATGGATAATATTTTATGGAACATTATTTTATTTTTGCAATTTTTTGCTACAGATGTCCACGGGTAACGATGACTCTTTGTTATCAGGGTCGTATTCGCTAGTTTGTTAAATATATAGTTCCTAGATCTAATCCTATTAATACTATAAATGCGAAAGTGTGTATGATGTATGAATGTTTGTTACTCTTTCACGCAAAAACTACAAAGCCGATTACGATGAAATTTGGTATGTAGGTAGCTGAAGACCCAGAATAACATATAGGCTACTTTTTATTCCGGAGTTCCCGAGGGATTGGGACTTACGCGGGTGAAACCGCGGGGCGCAGCTAGTTATATATAATATTATAACTCTAGTCCACTTTGTGCTACTACCATGTTAATAGTAATATTTTTTTAAATAGCTAATGTGTTGCTAACCTCGCAGTTTTTACGACTTCACTATGATTATTTCATTCATTTAAATGGATTAGGCTGTTCCCTATAACGTCAGCAACAATAAATGTCTCTTAGGGCACTGACCTTGACTTGGTGTTGCGTTCTGGTTTTTTTTATTGAAGGAGTTTAGCTCTCCAATTATCGTTAGGCGCAGATTGGGTTAAGAAATAGTTATAGTTTTTACGATTTGCGCAGTTTTTATTTGGTGTTCTTAGAAACCGACTTCAAAATATACTGAAAACCAATAAGTTTTGTGCTTAGAAATATTTAGCGATTTTTTTATTTATGAACTTTAGTTTTTAGAAAAAGGAAACCTAGATTTACGTTTTTGTTTTATGAGTTCTCCCGCGGGAATTCATTAAGGTATCGGGACAAAAAAAACTTATGACTTTCCCTCGATCATAGACTACCCGTGAGCCAAAAGTCGTTGCAATCGGCTGTCTTTAAAATTAAAGACTTGCATATATTTTTTAACATCTCATATCTCTCCCTTAGGGAAGCTTAAAAAATCTGTTAATAGCTTACATCTCCTACTTATAAACTATCATTCTGCTGACTTTTCTGTCCAGTAGTTTTGAAGTATCAGTTCTATATATCATAAATGTTGTCAAATTTTCTATTGAGGAATTCAGTAACACTTAATATTAATTTTCATTTAGAGTAGGTACAGGTAGATGAGGCAACAACCAATCTAACAGTTTGCGCAATCACCGTCCCCCTGTACCGTTGGAGGGTCATGCGATGGACCGGACGTGCAGTATAACATTCGGTTTCCCACGACACGTACCGTATTGCCAGACGCTGGATATTTTTTTCGTAAGATATTATCAAATTTTCTCGTACTTTAAACACCACTCTGTACAATTTTCTCATGTCACCGTAACATTTTCGCAAGTTATTACCTTGTTTTAGTTAAGGTATTTTTTGTTATTAGAAAATTGGAAAAAACATATTTTCTTTTTGTTGCCCGACCCGAGAATCCTCATGAAACCAAGACACGTGGACCGGTAGATCAGAGAGGCGATTAATGAATTATTTTTTATTGCTGATATAATATACAAATACAAATGTTTACAAACTGTACAAATACGCACCTGAACAATTTTTACTTTTTCACTTATTATTATCTATTATATTTATTTTACTTTTTTGGAACTTTGGATTTGCAGATACTGAAACTACTATGTGTTTACAATAGTATCAAATCTCGCACAGAACTAATAAATCTCGTACAAGTACGAAATCACTCTCGCGTGTGGCAACGCTAACTTAAGACGACAGTGACGTGCGTAGTATTGGATTTGTGTAACTGTTTTCTTTCTGTCACTATGTTTTGTTGCACTTAAACCTAAGTATTCGAAACGTAAGTGTAAAAACTGTTATCGACATCCGTGAGAAAAATTCCTTTTTAAAATTCCAATGCTGTTATTAATACCTTTAAGTTACAGATTTATTGATTCCTATGATGTTACTCATTCATCAGTACTTACGTATTTCTGTTGCCATAATATCACTTGTTTCGTTTTCATGTAGTGCAGCTGGTAATTTTATAGACGTAAACATGTTAATCACCGATTACTATTTTTAATGTTTATCGCCCAGTCTGTGGTCGGACTTGACTTCTTAAAGTTCTGGGTTCGATCCCCGGGTCGGGCAACAATTAAAAATTAGAGAATATGTATTTTTATATTTCAATTAAAAATGACGTCCGATATTCGATATGTGACCGGTGGCGATAGGCGATGGGATTTAGTGTCTTCGGCTAGTCGTGGGTGACGTGGTTGTGCCTCTGCCTACCCCGTCGAGGATATGGGCGTAAAGAAACTTATTTTAATATTTGAGGCTAAGATATTCGAAAGCAACCACCGTGCGGCTATTTCGTTAAAGAATATTACGTAATCTGTTATAAATCATTACTATAAATTTCACTTGGTACATTTTTTTGTAACTAAGTTAGACAAATTTCAAATAAGATGTGAATAAACTTTTTGAAGTCGTTTTCATAATTTTCTTTATTCGAGTAAGGTCACTATGTTTTTTGAGCGATTAAATAATTTAGAATGTTTATTGAACTAAGTAGATTATATATTTTTATTTTAATAAATCAAAGTATATTTTATGGTTTTAAATTTAATCAAAAATAGGCAATTTCTAATATCCTGGCCTTAAACCATACTACTTCGTATGTAACAAATGCTACCGTCTTATTTTTAAACAAAGACAATTACTCCAAGGCTTAGTTGACATCAATGATATTTAAAAATGTTGACATTGACAAAAATGTTGACGTTGACATAGTTTGATAGACTATATCTTCAACTTGGACTTTAGACCCCCCGTGTTGGTCCGGGCTCCATTGCAGAATAGACCATCTTCCTTTCTTGCCAGGCAGCTCGTAAAAGGCGAGCATAGGCTTGCCGTCACTAACACCGTGACATCTGACTAGGTGGTAGAGTTTCGCAGCGACTCCCCCGGATTGGTACCACCGCCTAACCTATTCCTGCTGTCATAACGTCATGACGTGTTCCAGGTCGGAGGGTAAGGTAGCCGGTAAACTTAATTTTGCTCGAGGCCTAATATCCTGACCTCAGGTTGGCAACGCACCATTACCATCTTTGGTGTCTCTAGGTGACGTGAATTTCTTACCGTCAGGAAATCCGTCTGCTTGTTTGCCTTCCTATAACATAAAAAAATAGTATTTGTTTATTCATAAAAAGATCATCTATAAGAAGGTAACAACAAGCCGCCACATTTCTAATGGTAATAATACGAAGCTAAGATGTTAGTGATGCGTTGTTAACTGACTGGTTGTTGTAGACTGAGATTTCGGGGTCACCCTACAATTCAAACTGGAATACGGCAATACGTAATTTAACAATTTACTTTGCATTACCAACTCGAGGATAGGACGTTACTAAATATATTTAAAATAACATTTATATGAAACTTCTTCAAATTTGTTTACAGTTTAACACTGAATTGCTTTTAAGAGTAAAAACAACTTTGATAGCAATTAAAAGCTTATCTTCCGTAACTTTCAAACTTTTAGCATCCTTCAGCTACTGAAATTTTAACTGACGGTTTTAAACTTTATGTAAGGTTAAGTGTATTCAAAGATATATACTAATATTTCACAATTTTTTTGTTAAAATCCTCATTTCGCCTGATGGGAAGATAATATGTATTCAATATTTTCCTAGCGAAGATCTATTTTTTTTGTTCCCTTTGCAGAGAGTTCTAGTCCTAAGCCCTTCTGTTACAAATGTTTTTTTTTTATGACGATTTCTGCCCCGATGTAATGAATTTTTAATTAGATCATAATTATTATTTAAATAAAACTAAAAATAATTCATTTTAGCTGTAACTTACCTATTATTACAATAAAACATTTTAAAAACAGTAGTATGTACTGTTTACTAAGTTCAACTAAAAATAACATTACGATCTATTTATTCATACTAGTGGTCGCCCGTTGATCGTAATTCGACCATATTCAATTTTAATATTTTGTTAAGAACGCCATCTTCATTTCTCAAGATAAAATACTTTGTTTCCAAACTTTTTAGTGCGCCATCTGTGATCTTTTATTGTTATCATCGATATATTTGTTTGTGTGTGTCAAATTCATCGTTTATTTTTTGATTTAATGTACTTTACAAGCATTATTATTGAAAAATATTAGCGTTCTGCACTTCTACACATAAACTATAAGTGTGCTAAATTTTATGCTCCTGCGTCCGCGCAAATTTTGTAAAAAGGGGTCCAAAGTTTTAACATCACGTATTAATTTATAGATATTCCATACGCAATAAATGAGTAATTTGACTGATAACATAAAATCTACATATCTAATGGTTCGAAATATTTTCTTCTTATTATTTTTTTCGAGTTTATGTAAGAAAAAAAAATCGCTCTTGAACCTCGGCAATTCAGGCGCTAAATTGTTCCAATGTTCTAAATAAGAGTTTTTGTAAGTACTCATACTGTACTCAGTAAGAATTTATACTGAGAATTATAAAGTGCTGAAATTAAAACATCGTGGCCGCGTCTATACAAACCCAAATAAATATCATAATGCTTAGTTTCATTAAAATCGTTATAATAGAAACGAAATTTTAGGTGAAATTCGATAATTCAAGCTGCGAATAACTAAAATAAAATACTAAAATAACAGCTATTACAGTCCTATCTAGCTTCCTCTACTTTCAATATTTGTATGAAAAGTGTGATAAATATTATGTTACAGTATGTCATTCCGCCAAGTCCCTTACGGGGTAGGCAGAGAGTATCGAGTGCCAGACCTCGCGATCCAAACAAACCTGTCTAGCTTCCTTCACATTCATTTGAATATTTGATATATTTTCGAATGCAGAAAAATTGCAAAAATTGTATAATATAAATAAAATTATTGCAATTTTTCTGCATTCGAAAATATATTGAACATTCAAAAAATAAAAATGAATATCCGCAAAACATCAAGCAACTCAATTACTTCGTTCGAGAACATTCTTTTAGAGCGTCATAACAGGCGTAAGATTGAAATGAGATGATAACAGGTAAATCAGAAATCTTGCCGAAAATACGTGGGTACCTATTATAAGGCGGTAATTTTTACAAGGGATTCCTGGGTTCGATATGGCAGCCAATCATTACTGGGCATGGGCGAGCTCGAGAGATCTACGTTGATATCTGTGGGCTTGAATATGCGGCGAGTCGGTAAACGGATCAATGTGCGCTGAGGTATTTTGAAATTCATTTCGTCTAGGTTTATTTTTGCCTGATCATGTGCAAGAAATGTGGTGATTTTAAAATATTTTAGTTGGGTTCGAATAAGGAGTTGATGAGCCTGAAATACTATTTATTTACATACTATGGGCGCAGTAAAAGTGCAAAAATCGACTGCAACGATTTAATTACAATTTTATTCATTCATTTTTTCGAAATTTCTTATAAATAGATCCAAAATAGTCCCACATAAAAGTTTGTTAACGTTCTATTAATAGTTTTAGTTATATTTCATAATGCATATATGTTATATCAATGATGAGGTCGTCAACAGAAACGAAAATGTATTATGAACTAGCTGCTCCGGCGAATTTTGTTTCACGTATTCAGTTTGTAAGAGAAAAATTAAAAAGTTGATTTTTCTGGTTTTCTCACATTTGAACGGAATTAAAAGTATCTTATGCCCGTCTTCTGATTCTGAGCTTCCTACCCATACATTTTGAGCCGAATTGAGCAATTTTACTACGCTTGTTTTTATATATCTCTATATCTATATAAAATTGGGTATTGAAAAGTATTCGTTTGAATTGACCTATTATTTTTGAATGAGCTCCTTACGTACGGCTTATCAAGTAGTAATTTATTTCAATCCAAGATTTGTGCAGAGCTTTAGCCGTATAACTCTTCATAAATATCATTTGCATTTTCAAATGTAAATGAAGTTTAATGGCGACTGATGTTGCTTTTTATTTTCTCACTTGTCCTTTTGTCTTCACTTGGCTGTTGGTTTTTTATTACTCTCTCCGTCTTGCGTCGGGCCCGACTCGTTAACGCGACCTTCGGTTATTTATTGTATCCTCTCACAAAGTACAATTTCCAATTCGTATAATAATAAATTTGAGCGTACATGTATTAGACTTGCATATGACATGTAAATATTTGTTGTTTTAACGAAGGGGCTAACAATGAAATATGATGATGGGGAAAGAGAATTTATGAAATATTTTAATTTTCAATACGTACCTATTTGTTAATTATTAGTTTATTACTCACTTCTTTATTACCTGCTATTTCGTCGCGTATAATACGTTAATGAATAATATTTTCAAATAGATTTCATGTACCATTATAGTGCTTTGTGGTTCTATTTGGATTTATAAAAAGTACCCTCTCCCAATCTGTAAGCTCATCTAATTTCATCAAAATCGGTCCAGCGGTTAGTTTATAGAAGTTGAAGAGACATATAATCAGATTGACAGATTTTTGCATTTATAATATTGATAAGTTTTATAGTATGAGTTATTGTAGAAGTGTAGATTTGCTTACGAAACGTGAATGTCATGTGTATTTTGTCGTGGGGACTAGATGACTCCATCGCAAACTAGTAGCTATCCAGCAATTTAGGTTTTTAGTTTTATTCCTCTAGTCCAGTCAGTCATTCAAAGAGGCAAAGTCCTTTGCAGCTCTTGCCTAATTTGTTCCTACTGCAATAACCCCATCTGTACTCACCATTGTCGTGTATTGTAGAAGGTCTACTTGCGTGGTTTTAAATCCCTTACGCACCAGTAACATTTGTGGTTTTCATAGGTGACGGTTTTCTAAGAAAAGCCGGTAGTCTCCTTAAATAATTCAAACGCAGTTGAACTTGCAAAAAAACCGACTTTGATTTTTATGATTTCATCATTTTTGACATGACTTTAATGGACATTTATTATTTTTGCTTTTAATGAACTGACAGTTTCACCAATAATTATGTTTTACGTGTTTATTAAATATTAATTGTTATTTAGTAATTTATTAATTATTGGTGGCAATTGAAAATTAATTTATCACTGTCTCATATGCTACTCATTTCTCGATTCAGTGGGGAAAAATCAACTCCATTGTCTAATAAATTAATATTTTTTATGTCAATTCACTGTAAAATTAAAAAAAAAGTATCTTCACTTCTATATCCCCGAAGAAGTAGGCAGAGGCATACTGAGTACCTACCACAATGTGATATATAGCCGGCAAGTCTAACTTCAACCAGCACGTAACCCGGGCACCGCTATTTGATTGATTACAAATCTGAAAGTTTGTTTATTAGTTTAAATTTAACCTTGATGATTCTGTTAAAAGTAAAAGTCGGAAGGCTTTCCCCGTGTTGGTCCGGGCTCCTTTGCAGAATAGACCATCTGCCTTTCTTGCCAGGCAGCTCGTAAAAGGCGAGCATAGGCTAATCATCACTAACACCGTGACATCTGACTAGTTGGTAGAGTTTGGCAGCGACTCGCCCGGATTGGTACCACCGCCTTACCTATTCCTGCCGCCATAACGTCATGACGTGTTCCGTTTCGGAGGGTAAGGTAGTCGGTAAACTTACTTTTGCTCGAGGCCTAACATCCCGACCTCAGGTTGGCAACGCACCATTACCACATTTGGTGTCTCTAGGCGGTGTGAATTTCTTACCATCAGAAAATCCGTCTGCTTGTTTGTCTTCCTATAACATAAAAAAAATTATAAGTAATACGTAAAACAGAACAAGTGCTTTCTTATTTAGAAATGTGAATAGATATATGAAAGTTTTGCTTACCGCCGATGATGAAAAAAATCAAATGTTTTTTTTGTGTTATATATTATCAGGAGTAGTTTCGAATAAAAATATACATAGGTAACGTCTCCAGAACAACGTACATCGACTCCCCTGGTAATCATATAAATTTAGCATTTTAAACAAAACGAAAATATGAATAACAGAATGATTCAGATATTTATTTGGTTGGCCATAAAATGTAAAGCCTTGGATTGTTAAAGAAAGAACAATCCACTTGATAAAAGATAAAAGTAAAGGCGTGAAATAAATTTATTTGTAACCTGCAACCAATTGGTATTTAATTGGCGTGTCAGGGGAGAATCGTCGGTCTCCCCGCTGGTGAATGGAAATTATGTTGGTTTTCCTTTCTTATTGCCCTCGCCTATAAAGGGAAATGAGAAATTCACCATAATATCTTCCAGTATTCAATTGTGAGCTTATTTTCAACTTTGGTTTTGTTCTATATATACATACATTGGTTTCATTTGTTTCTGTACATATGGGTTTCTTTTATCATTCAATTTTATTTTATCATAAGCTACAAAATCTTGATACTTAATCGAGATAGATTTTTAAAGTATCGTCACGCTCATATCCCCGAAGAGGTAGGCAGAGGCACAATACCCACGACTAGCCGAAGATACTAAGTCCCACAATGTGATAGGTGGCAAGCCTATCGCCAACCGGGCACATATCCAATCCCGAGCATCGTTTTTTTTATTAGAAAATTGGAAAAACCCAATTTTCTTTTTGTTGCCCGACTCGGGATATGAAAAAGTATCTGTTATTTATTAGATACAGAAAAAAATACAGCTTTTTGATCATCTACTATCGGGTAGTAGATAATAGTTGAAATTTTAGCAATCTGTGTTAAAAATTTCAATCTCAAAATCGAAGTAATTAATACTACATTACACAATATTCATATTATGTAAAAGTTTACACACGTTTACCTCTGTGGTCTAACGGTCTGGTGGACTTTACTTCATGAGGTCCCGGCTTCAATCCGTAATTCGGACAACAAAACGAAAGAGAACGCTGTCCATGATTGGATCTGTGTCCAGTTGGCGACAGGTTTATCACATAGTACGTTGTGGGACTATACGTATTCTGCTAATCGTGGCCCAGGAGTCGTGAGTGCCCTGATTTCTAGTTCCTTCCGTCGGAAACTGGTGTGATGTTATTCAAAAGCAGTCAAATAGCCATAAAATTTTAAACGACACTTTTTGGGGATAAACAAAAATTTTCATTTTCATAATTTAAGCGCAATTAATAAGTAAGTCTACTTAAAAACACACACAAAAATTATATTTTTTTTTATTTTCCTGGAATCTCATCATTAGATCAAGACTTTGCGAGAATTTTTCACTTCAAAAGTAATAAAAATATTGTTTTAGGTTATTTTTTATGATATTGAAAGGCAAACAAGTAGATGGATTTCCTGATGGTAAGAAATTCACGCCACCTAAAGACAACAACGGTAGTAATGGTGTGCGTCATAAAAAAATATGTCTCGATTATTTGAGAATCAATCTAAATCTTTTTTTATTTTTAAAATTAAGTACAGAAAAAGTAAGTACAGCTTTATATATCGGAAAATAAAATCAGAAAATATCGTTTGCCCTATAAATTACCCTAATCCTACTTGCCTTTAAAACGATAAACCTTTATATCTTTTTTTTTCGAACAGATTTAATACTCACGAAATATGTCGAATTAGCATTACGAATTTAGCACCGAATTGAAACAATTATTAATTCAAAAACACTTGTACTTTCCACAATATATTTTTATAGTTTAGTTAACCGGTTTCGCTGTATAAGCACCATCAGGTCTATAAAACAAACTGTACCGGTTGGCTAAATTATAAAAATAAAAATATGTTGTGGCAAGTACAAGTGTTTGTGAATAAATAATTGTTTCAAGAATAGAATTTCGTGAAGCTCCGACGAAAATAAGTATAGAAACTAGCACCAATTTTTTTCGCGCAGATATTACAGAATGCGTTTAATATGCTTTTTATCACATATGTATCACGGAAACTGTAGGTACTAGGTACATATAAATTTTCTGACATATTGGTCACTTCTCTGAATTAACTGGAACTTGGTCTATCAAAAAATTAAGCTTCTAAGATTTATCTTCATTTTAAAAGCTTCATATATTCAAGTGATCTTTGTTCAACATTTTATCACTTATTGAACGGTTTATAAAATTTTCGTGACGGTGTAATTTGCGTACTACTCTCGTATGTACACCACTCAGACCCGAACAAGTGATAATTGGTCATGTTTACATTATAGAGCTTATTTCGCTGGTCCAACATAGTGATTGTCATTTTTTGATACCAAATAACAAAGCCAAACATAGGAATGGATTTCTCGGTAATGAATACATGACACCTACAGCAATTTGATAAAACTTAAACCTTAAGGCCCCATACTTAGTCAGCCAGAAGAGTTACACGCCGCTCTCCCCCGTTCCATGATTACTATGAAATATTGCGCTCTAAAGTAAATGTCCTAAGCAACAAATCACTATTTTTGACACTATAAAAGTAATTAGAAAAAACGTATAAAAACTGAAACACTTATCTTTTAGGAACAGTACTTATCTATGTTTATGTTAAATCTGGTGTCTATATTTTCATAATTGAAGTAGACAGATGGGTTTTGCTTTCAAAAAATGGTTAACTTTTTGATTTTTTTGTATAGAGCCATGTGAAATCAATCGTGTTTTGGAAACACTAGTCTTAAAAAGCATATTAATGTTAATCTTGTGTATTTTTGTCACCAAGATCCATGATTACTTTGTATGAAAAAAAACGTTATACTGCTGACATATTTTAGCATACATGGACCCTTAAGAAATACAGATACGTAAAATCATATCAAGACGAATGCCGTCTGCAAATTCTAACTGGGACGAGTGTAATATGGCAGATTTGTTTATTATCGATTGCTTTGTCCTAACATGTTACGTCATATTATATTATACATTTCTTTTGGTTGTTAGGATCGTGAGGTCTGGTACTCGATACTCTCTGCCTGCTTACGGGGCACGGCGTGGGTACATTATTTTTTTTAATAAATGTCACCGGTTAAATTTTTTTAACTTTAAAATTCCCTGTGTTGGTCCGGGTCCGGTGAGTAGAATAGGCCATCTCTGCAAGGCAGCTAGTAAGAGGTGAGCACAGGTTAAGATATAGGTCATCTCATTTCGGCAGTCTCCTATCTAAGTCCATTACTGTACAATAAAATAAACAAAATTTTAAATATATATCCTTTAACTTCTAGAGAATGTAAAAAGCGACTTACTGAATGGTTACACAGTCAGGATTATGTTAATGGCTTTTATACATACTTCCACATTTAACGCACCCACACACACGCTACAACTCACACATAAACACACACACACACACACACACACACAAACACACTCACACACACACAATTTATTTTTGATAGTTTGTTTTTAATTAATTTGAATGCATTACATGTATAAATAACTATTTGTTCCTGGAGATGGGCGTTAGTAACTGCGACACAGTCGTATGACTGTTGCGGTTACTATCGTACTACAATAATTTGTAAATTTGTACAGTTTCAAATAAAGTTTATTATTATTATTATTACTAACAAGACACTGGTGGTAGAGTACTGTACAGCAACTTGCTTGGTAGAGATCCATTCGCATTACCTATTCTTGCCGCCATAAGGACAGTTCCGTACCTACAGGTTAGGCGGTAGACTCGCACATTAGGCCTTACACCCCGGCCATAGGACAGCGGCGCACTTGTAACATCTGTAGGCCACGGTTATCTCTTACCATCAGGAGAACTGTGTGCTTGTTTGCTGCTTATCACATACAAAATTGTTTTTCGTATGTTTCGCAGCTCCCAAGCCTCGTATTGGCAATGATATTAATAATTAGGCGACAGGCAGTATTTGGTGTTTATAATATTACAGTACTACTATTTAAATTGTGCGCTTCGGCTTTACACTTTTTACTCTTTTTACACTTTGTACTTTTATTTTTAAATTGGCTGACCTAATCTAAATTTAAGCGAAATGTTTAATTATGTAATAACAACTCTATATACAGTTTTTTTTAAATACATTCGGATTTCCGAAGCCTGACGAATATAGCCGAAGCGCATTATTAAAATAGTACTACTCCATTTCTTTTTCTAACTTTTAAAAAATGAGGTATATGCAACAGAATCAGGTTCGGTGTTAGCATTTGGTATTCAAACCCGATAAACATCGAAACAGACAAGATGGTCGGATGTACGGCGGCTCTAGATCTTGATATATATCTTCTTAATCACTCTCTCGTTGGTGAGATTTATACCTCACCTGTTGCGCCAATTATTTACATTCGGAAGTTATTTTTCTTCGACTGAGTTTTATTAATGAACTAAATTATAAAATATGTTGTCTTTCATCGTTTGCATACGCGATAGATGTACGAGTTGGAATGTCGACGTTTTTACAAGTTATGTAAATTATTTTTCAAACGAGTTATAAAATATATCACTGAAAATTTGGTTTGGGATTGAATAATAATATTTAAACGTGTTAGATGTGATATATAAATAAATTAAATTGTCGGTTTGTATGTTAACATCACATTTTATAAAATGTGTAGGTATGTTAATTGATACAGTAGTTACAAAAGACAATTATAAAGTTTTTGCCGGTCAGTATAATTATCTCGATTGATCTGGTACACATTTTAACATTGCATTGGTTCGGGGTGAGCACTCTACTCGGCCCAAAATAGTCCGGTGAAGTTGATTTTGGTTTTTACCTTAGCAACAAATTAGCCGTTCAAAAAAAACCATAGCATAGGCGAGCTGATGATGTTATAAAAATGAGGTGAGCAAGCATCTTCCACAGGTTGGCCCGGGCTCCTTTGCAGAACAGACCATCTGCCTGCTTACCAGGCAGCTCATAACAGGCGAGCATAGGCTTGTCGTCACTAACACCTTGACATCTGACAAGGTGGTAGAGATTCGCAGCGGCTCGCCCGGTTTAGTACCACCGCCTTACCTATTCTTGCCACCATAACGTCATAGCTTGCCGTTGACGTGTTCTGGTTCGGAGGGTAGGGTAGCCGGTAAACTTACTAATGAATGCTCGAAGCCTAATATCCTGGCCTCAGGTTGACAACGCACCAAGACCACCTTTGGTGTCTATGCGGCGTGAATTTCCTATTATCAGGAAATCCGTCTGCTTGTTTGCTTCTTTTGTCATAAAAAAAGCAACCAGGTACTTGTCTTTTTTGTGACAAAATTTAGACATTTCTTTTTTGAAAACTATTTATATAAAAAAATCGAAATTAGGAGGTTTAAAAAAATTGTTTAATTTTTAATATTTTATCATTACATTTAGTCTACATTTTTAGAGCAATATTTTTACTAATTACCTTAAATCCAAATTCATTAAAAAATGTCGTTTATAACTCTGAATTTTATATCAAAGATAAAGATCTGCAGCTCGTTATGATTTTGTTAATTTATTTTGCGCTCATTTGTTAATTTAAACTTTTCGGATTTTCTTGATTTCGTTGTTAGATTCTTATCGAAAACTAAAACACGTTTTTTTATAACTCTACTCATGTTCACAAGCAAAAATTAGTTGTAGTAAACTTGCTATATATCCCTTTACCAGTTTTGTCTATAATATGTTCGTATTTTTGGTTACAAACGTGAAGCTTAACATACGACCGATCAAATATCTCTTCTCCTAAAAACGCGTGTTTTTAGAGTAATTGGCTTTGGATTCATAATAATACATCTATATATAAAAATCAACTACTGTTTGTTAGTGTCGTGAACGGCTATCTAAATCTCATGAACAGGCTGAACCGATTGTAATAATTTTGGCTTTGAATAATTCGTTCAAGTCCTGAAAAAATTTGAAACATAAAAAAATGGAAAATCTTCTAGGAAACTAGGATAACATTTAACTTTTCCAATACGAACTGAACGGGTTAAAAGGAATTTCGCCGGAATAGCTCGTCTCCTACTAAAAATATCTTAACTCAAAATGTTACAAATATTTGAGTGACTTGTAAGAGTTAGGTATGTACTCGTATGTTTTTTGTAAATCGATAAATTTAAATGGGGTGAATTTAGCGCTTACCACATGTCTAATATAAGAAAAAAATATATATTTATATTATCGTATAGGTATGTTGTCCGTGATGAGGATTACCATGTTCATGAGCCAAATACTTGTACTTTCTCAAAAATGTCAGCCAATCACTACTTGGCACATGCATGCGCATATTGCTTTAGATGCGATTGTTTATTGCGTACGCGTCATTTTTTAGGATAGACTGCGTCGAGGGGTTTCAAGTAATGTAAGCGAAGCGAGACACCACGAGTTTTTCTGCCTATTGTAAATAATCAAAAAATAGTGTATAGTGATAGTGTCTGTATTTCACCTGTGATATCGTAATCAATCCGATTTTAGCAGAATTAGGATGCTTTATTCTACGTCAAAAAATAGGTGTGCAACTTGTTAAAATATTAAACTGTTTTTACTAAACAAGCGTATGTAGCAATCGTAAAAATGCTGCATTGTTTAAAAAAAATAGTATTTTTCACCATTTCTGTTTTCAGATTATGTCGTCAAATTTTCTATCCCACTGCGATAATGCCAAAAACCACGTCCTTGTTATTTTAAATGATTAGAAAACAAAACAGGGTAAAGAGGTTTCGTAAATCCTATGCTTTTAGCCTAAAAGCTCTCTGATCCAATAATATTACATCCATTTTCCTAACGCGTTGTTTAAAATGAAAGTGCTTTATTTGTTTTGCAGAACAGGCTAGTGCAAGTAAGGTGTCATTTTTTTATTGTGCGTAGAGTCACTTCCTGCCGTCGAGTTATATTTTTTTGATGTTACTCATTTTATAGAAAATGTTTGATAGTATCCCCTACTGATATAACATTTAGTACATTATATTTACATTACCGCAATAGCAATTTGTCAACCTTAAATAATGAATTTAATGATTTTTATGATTAAATTCTTTAATTAAAGCTGACAAGTTAATGTATTTGATATAATAGAATTATTTGAAATATGTAAATGAATGAACTTTTAAAAAATGTGCAAGTCTTCTTACTTTATAAAAAAACATATTATGTTAAATGCACCTAAACTGTTAGAAATCCCTAAAGTTAGGTTTGTTATTTTATATTCTCTCTCCAGTCGATTCCCTCACTGCTGAGGATCGTGACTCCTTTTGACCCTGTCTACCAGCTGCTTCCATCGGTTGCGTTCCGTAGCTTGGTGGAGCGCAGCGCTGACGGGCATCTCCAGCTGTTTGGAGATTTGGTCCGACCACCGATTGGGACTTCGTCCTCTAGGTCTTTTGCCCTCCACCTATCCCTGTCACTATCAGACGCTCCAAATTGTTGCCATCCCTGCGTGCAACGTGGCCGAAGTACTGCATTATGCGTTGCAGGCAGGTCGCAGACAGACGCTGTGCCTTCTCCAGCTTCAACTGTTTGAGTATCGAGACGTTTGTGCGGTGGGCTGTCCATGGTATTCTCAGCATTCGGCGCTAGCACCACATTTCAAAGGCGTCGATTCTCTTTCTATCGGCCGCCTTGATTGTCCACGTCTCGACACCGTAGAGGGCAATGGGAAAGACAAGCGTGCGAACGAGATGTGCTTTGGTTCGATTTGTGATATTTCTGTCTTTCCAGACTTTGTTAAGTTCTGACACAGCTGTTTTCGCCATGCCAATGCGTCTTCTTATTTCCGGCTCGCTATTCCCATTGCTCGTTATCGTCGAGCCCAGGTACTGGAACTGACTCACGGTCTCATATTCCTGCAGAATGTTAGTGCGCTGAATGGTATCAAAACGGTCGATCACCATGAGTTTGGTCGTGGATTTGTTTATAGCTAGACCCATTTTTAAGCTGGTTGTCTCCAGGCGTTTAAGAAGATCAGCCATTTCCACCTCAGAAGACGCGAACAAAGTAGTGTCATCCGCGTACCGAAGGTTGGATATTTTAACCCCATTCATTTTAACGCCACCTTCCCAATCCTCCAGGGTTTTGCCCATGATATATTCGCCGTAAATGTTAAAGAGGATTGGAGAGATCACGCAGCCCTGGCGAACGCCTTTATGAAATTGAAAGCGGCTCGACGTGGCATTCCCTATTGTGACCGTGCCATAACCGGATTCACACAGGTTGCGAATCAGCGTAACGAGGTGGATGGGTACGCCGGTTTCCGTCAGCACCTGCCATAGCTCTTCCCAGTTGACACAGTCGAAGGCTTTTTGATAGTCCACGAAGCACATGAAGATCGGGATGTTGAACTCGTAGCACTTTTCTACGATGAGCCGGATGTTTAGGATTTGCTCTCTAGTTCCCCGTCCTTTGACAAAACCTGCTTGCTCTTGAGGAATTTGCCAATCGAGGAAGTGACGCAATCTAGCGTTGATGATGTGGAGGAGAATCTTGCTCGCGTGTGATATTAGAGCTATAGTTCTATAATTGTTGCAAGCACGCACCGAACCCTTTTTGTGGATAGGAAGGATTGAAGAATGTGCCCAATCTTCAGGCCATTGGCTGGTATGCCATATCTTGTTGCAGATTTCGTGCAAGCACGATACTCCGTTTGGGCCTAGTGCTTTCAAAGCTTCTGCCGTAATGAGATCAGGCCCCGGTGCTTTGTTGTTCTTTAGCTTCTGAATGGCATCTTCCACTTCTGAGCGGAGTATATCCGGTTCTCTTTTTGTTACGACTTCAGCAGGTATGGCTGCCAGAGTTGGTTGCGCTTGGTAGAGCTCCTCACAATATTCTCTCCATCTTTCAGCTACTTCGGCTATTTCATGTATGGGGTTGCCATTCTTATCGTCAATCACCCATGATGAGTGTTTGAAATTGTGCGTTATATATTTCACCTTTTTGAAGAGGTCAGCAGTTTGGTATTTCTCTGCATGACGTTCAATTTCAACGCAGATGCTCTCTAGGTGTTTATTTTTATCTCTTCTGCATTGTCTTTGAATTTGTTCAGAGAGTCGAGGGTATTCTTCTTCAAAATTATCCGTTCTTATACCGTTTTTTAGTTCTTTACGGGTTCTGATGTTTGCCCAAACCTCATCCGACATCCAGTTCTTCTTTTGTTCTGGTATTTTTACCATGGAGTCGAGGGTGGAGAGCATCTCAGATTTGAAATGGCACCACTGTTCACCTGGACCTAGATCTGTGATTAAACCTAGCTTTTGTAGTTGAGGTTCCGTCTTCTTTTGAAAGTAATCGTACTCCTGTGTTAACAGTCGGTTTCCGAC
This sequence comes from Calephelis nemesis, assembly GCA_002245505.1. Taxonomy (NCBI): domain Eukaryota; kingdom Metazoa; phylum Arthropoda; class Insecta; order Lepidoptera; family Riodinidae; genus Calephelis; species Calephelis nemesis. The sequence continues at coordinate 50,568 of NJDD01004523.1, read as the reverse complement.
TTTCGCTCTTTGACGACACGATTTTAGGCGAACCCGCAGGTCTGCAACCAGCAGTTGGTGGTCGGAACCGCAGTCTACTCCTGGAAATGTCCTTGCGTTCGTTATCGAGGACTTCCAACGTTGTGCGATTGTGATGTAGTCTATTTGGTTCCGGTATCGGTTACCAGGGGATGTCCAAGTGTAAAGTCTTCGTTTATGGTGCTTGAAGCAGGTGTTAGTTATTGTCAGATTGTTATTTAGACAGAAATCTAGAAACATTTCGCCCCTTTCATTTCTGACACCGAGACCATATCTCCCAACTGTCTGGCGGATGTGGTCATCGAGTTCGGTGTTGCCTATCTTCGCGTTCCAGTCTCCTTGAATCAGGGTGATTTCGCGCTTAGAGATTCCGTTCAGCGTAGTCTGTAGAGCGTCGTAGAACTCGTCAATGACTTCATGTGATGACATAGCTGTCGGTGCATAGATCTGGACTATGTTTAGGGGAAATGGAGTGCAATTTATGCGGATAGTCATTATTCTGTCGCTAACGGTGTTGTAGCCGGTTGCGAATTGCGATAGTTTGCGTGGTATTATCAGTCCCACTCCGTTGATACTCTCCGTGTCGTGACCTGAGAAGAACATTGTATTCCCGCATTGAGTCGTGAAGTGACCTTTTCCCTGCATGTGTGTTTCACAGAGTCCCAGTATAGTAAGCTGGTATTCCGTCATCTCCCTTTCTACTATTTCGAGTTTCCCCGGTTGCAGCAAGCCTCTCACATTCCAAGTCCCTATTCGGCGTTTGGATCGCATTGCTGGTGCCTTGTTGTTGTCTTCAGTAGTATTTACTGCCTCCTTAGCCTGATGACAAACTATGGAGGAGTCTTCGGTAGCACATTTCTCACCCACCAACCCGGATATTGGTGAGCGCCGGGGGTCAGCCGGATCGTCCGACAAAACAGCATTTCTATTATTGACTTTTATCATGATGGAGTTCTCTTGGGATTTTAAACGTAGTGGGTTCCCATTACCTTCTACGTCGGTCTTTTAGGGGGTATTTAGGTATTTAGTCCCCAAGGTTTCCGTGGCCTTTGATTTGAGTAGGATAGTTAACCGCCGCCTACTGCTCGGCGTTGGCGTGTTTTACGGTTGTCTTGGATGGTACGGGCTCACGCCATTCACAGCCAACCCTCCTCCTTACTCAACCGGGCTTGGGACCGTCTATGGCGGAGTTAATTTTATATTAATATAATATAAATACACATATATTGAGTAGAATATTAGTATAGTATACCAATCGTATATAACGCCAAGGTTCCAGAACTAGAGTGACTGCATAAAATTTATTTCTAGTCCTTTCCTTTAAAGGTGCACATCACGGCAGTATGATAGCAAAACTGAAATCTCAAAGAAGAAAGTAGCATTTTCTTTTATTTAGCTATCAAGTTTTTTTTCTTTCATTCCATTGCGCATTATAGTTACTTTTTGCTATTTCTAGCTAATGACCGTTGTAAGATCGAAAATTTAATCACTAAATTAAACACATAAAAAGCCTTTAGCTTGATACTACCCTTGGGAGCTCTTAGTGAGTTTAAAAGTACACTTTAGGAAATATTTCAGCCTAAGTTCAAAATGCCATCTATTATTCTAATACTGCCTACATTTTAAATTAACTTTCTTAAGCTCTTATTTAAATCGGAGACTTGATTCTGATAAAATGTCTTCTTTTTAATTAAATAAAGATATAATCAGCGAAATTCATAAAATGTGAAATTATGATAGATGTATTATTTATTTCTGGTATCATTCTCCTTACTAAAATAAGTTGTTAGGGCCTTTGCACAACACATCGCGGCGGTGGTGCGATTGTGAATTGCTGTGTTGCTCATCTGGTTTATTTATTCCTGCCATTATAACGTCAGTGTTTGCTATTGTCGAGTTCCGTGCTAGAAAGTAGGGTAGCCAGTAGACATTCACAAGTGTCTTAAGAAAATCTAGCATTAACATCAATGTTGTTTTAGGCGATTGTCTTTATCATCAGAAAAGCTCCCTGTTTGTTCGGGGTAATAATGAAAAAGAAATAATATCTTCATTTTCAAGTGAGTTGGTATAATCCAATGGTATGGTTGGTATAATATAATTCAAGAACGCAGTGCGATATCGCTATGTAATGTGTAAAAACCCTTATGCAATGACGTTTATCACATTATTATAGTAATTTTCAACGGTAATTTCACTCCTCTTTGTTTATACTTCAACCTATCCATTAAAATATTTTATCTCACCCTATATTTGCCCGCAATTATAAAAAGTATAGACTTGGGGTTGCAATTATGGCCAGTGTTTCATTTTTCATAAATAATTGTGAAGTATACGATACTCATTTTAATAGAATAAAGTGCAAATGTATTTAGATAATTAGATTGTGGCTGGAATGTTAACTATGTAATTTTTAATGGTAGTAGTTATTTCTGTATTTATAGTACCTACTGAAAACATCTGCCTCTAGGATTCTTCATATGTTTAAAATAAATATTATTTGAGTCTTTTTACATACACTAATTAAAAAGACTCAAACAGTTCTAAAATTAGATTAATAATTTTAATCTTGATAAACAGATCTTTTTCTAGTTTCGTCTTGATCCCGGGGTTTCACGATTAATATAGGACGACTGTTGTCTTAGCGGTAGCTGGTAAAAGATGAGCCTTAGTGTTTCTGTCACAAATACGCTGTTACAGTCTAGTTTGAGTTTTATTGATCTTCACGCCTATATCCCCGAAGAGGTAGGCAGAGGCACAACCAGGGCACCCACGACTAGCTGAAGACACTAAGTCCCACAATGTGATAGGTGGCAAGCCTATCGCCAACCGGTCACATATCCTATCCCGAGCAACATTTTTTTTTATTAGAAAATTAGTAAAACCCAATTTTCTTTTTGTTGCCCGACCCGGGATTTGAACCCGGGACCTCATGCAGTCGAGTCCAACAACTGAAACCGCTAGACCACAAAGGTGATAATTTTCCAGGACAATATAGTAGTCATTAGATAGACGCTGCTACCTTGCCTGTTCCTATTGGCAAAACTCAATGCTCGCGTTAGTCGTATTAAATTTGGAGAGCATTGAATACTCCAGTCTTTTTTTTGGGAACGCTCCAATACTAGCTAGCTACGTTAGGTGTGTTTCTTTTAATCAGGCAGCCCGTTTGCCTGTTTACTTTTTCACATATGCTATAAAAAAATAGACCAACGCTTTCATTATCTCGACATTAATGTCTAGATATTAATTAAAAACTGGGTGTTTTCAATTTGCAGCCACAGCGAAGAGTTGTTAAGGAAAGCTTGATATGTGTGAGCATAAATTCTCAATTTTTATAACGTTATAAATTCTTCCTTATAATATTTGATAGCAACCTGAAATGAACTGCTTACGGCCTCTTTTTTCGGACCGTTATCCGAGGACCCCGCCTCCCAATTTAAGCGTAAGTAACCTGCCCGTGGGTATTTTAAAATTTTTAAAAGATACCTTCATGTAAATTGGATCTTAGATTCAATATCTTAAAGCCATAACTTAAGGTTAAACAGGTGATGAGTCATAAAGTTTGTTGCTGTTTTATGTGAGAAGTAAAATATTGGAACGTAAAAACTAAACAGAATCAAGATCAAACGGATATTGTTTTTTAAAAACTGCCATGAAATGTTTCTTGTGAATTTTGTGTTGCTTTTTAAAAATAGACCAGCAATTAAGCCAGTTTAAGCCAGTTTAGTGTTATAAAATTAGCCAACCGGTTTTGCTATTCTGATAATCTGCTTAGCATTTTAGGGTTATATAATATTAACAAATGGAGTTTCAACAAACACAAACTCTTAAACGTGATTAAGATTAAAGTACGGTGCGTACTCATAGATTTTATGTTCACTGTTACTAACGTATATGGGTTTATGTCTGGATCAATAAAAATGTTATGGTAAAAAAAAGTATCTTCACGCCCATATCCCCGAAGAGGTAGGCAGAGGCACAACCAGGGCACCCACGACTAGCCGAAGACACTAAGTCCCATGATGTGATAGGTGGCAAGCCTATCGCCAACCGGGCACATTTCCAATCCCGACCAACATTTTTATATTAGAAAATTGGAAAAATCCAATTATCTTTTTGTTGGCCGACCCGGGATTCGAACCGTCTCATGCAGTCAAGTCCAACACCCGGACCGCTAGACCACAGAAGCGATGTTATGGTAACAATAATTATTATTCTAGTTTATTTATTTTGTAACTTATATTACGCTTCGTTGAACTTAACATATACCTACATATGAGTACATAGGCGAGGCTCGGATTGATGAAACTCCAAAGTCTAGATACTTGTATTTTGCAGTGGTTCATAAATTCATTCCACGACCTTTTCAGTTATTTCTATGTTTGTATTACAGGAGATACATAATTTGCTTACTTTTCTTAGTTTTGATTTGATTCCAGTTGTGTGATTTGTGCACGGATATTCAGAATTTATTCATAGTAACGTCATCTCTTTCATGGCTCTTGTTTTGATTTTTATCAACAAATATTTATCTCTAAGTTTTCAAAAATATATTGTAACAACATTTAAAAAAAATAGCTATGAAGCATACGCTTTCTTAAACTAGTTTACTAGTGGTCGCCCGTTGGTCGACCATAGGTAATAATTTTTAATATAGATAAAAACGCCATCTTCATTTTTCAAGACTATTTACTTTGTTTCCAACTGTTTATTGCGCCATCTGTGATCTTTTATTGTTATCATCAATATATTTTTTTGTGTGTGTGTGTCAAATGCATGGTAGTGTGGATAATGTTTTTTTTATGATTTAATGTACTTTATAAGCATTATTATTGAAAAATATTCGCGTTTTGCATTTCTCCTGCACATAAACTATACGTGTGCCAAATTTAATACTCCTCCGTTCGCGCAATTTTCGTGAAAAGGGGTCCAAAGTTTTGGCATCACCTATTAATACGTATAGATTTCTTAGCACTGTGTAATGCTCAATCGTTTCATTGTGTAATTTTACAAGTGCTTCCGATGTTTATGATATGTGGGTGCCTTGGTTGTGCATCTGTCTACTTCAGGGGTATGAGCGTGAATATACGACTTTCGATATGCTGCGTAACTCTTATGACCAATTTTGTGAACACGCGTAATTACACATCAATAATTTGTTGAATATCAAACCGCTATAGGAAGTAACCGTTTACCGGTTTGAAGGTTAAATGTAGATATCGGTGAAGTGATAATTGGAAGGTGTCGAGCGGTCTCAGCACCGTTGTTAACACCTTTCGTTGTGTTTGACTGTGTGATTTGCTTATCCTGTTTGCAATATCACGGTTTTGTCGAGATGTGAACACTTAAAAAGTTCACTTTATAAGACAGGTGTTTTGTGTGTACACTGTGAAAAAGTATTCGTCAAAGTGTGACTCGTATTTTTTTTTATGATAATGGAAGGCAAACAAGCAGACGGATTTCCTGATGGTAAGAAATTCACGCCGCCTAGAGACACCAAAGGTGGTAATGGTGCGTTGCCAACCTGAGACCGGGATGTTAGGCCTCGAGCAAAAGTAAGTTTACCGGCTACCTTACCCTTCAAACCGGAACACGTCATGACGTTGTGGCGGCAGGAATAGGTAAGACGGTGGTACTAATCCGGGTGAGTCGCTGCGAAACTCTACCACCAGATGTCACGGTCTTAGTGATGGTAAACCTATGCTCGCCTTTTACGAGCTGCCTGGCAGGAAGGCAGATGGTCTATTCTACAAAGGAGCCCGGACCAACACGGGGAAAATGATGTTATTGTATTATATTATGATCGTTATTCTTTATTTTCAAAAAAGAAAAACGCAAGAGGACCTACACATTTCTACTTAAAGATGTTAATAAAAAATAACTAAGAAATACACGAACACTCAGTACTTCAAAACGTAGAAAAAGAATGTCAGAAAGCTCATGTACAGTTTTATGATAATTATAGTGTATACAATGCTACACATTTTAATTGCTACTCAATACCAATACGTTTATGTTAATATATCATGGCTAATTGTTATTAATACCGTACGTCGTTTTTCTAAAATGTAGATTCCTAATATGATCTCTCCGATCTAAACTTTTATAACTCCCTGCTTTTACTTAGAGGTAGCCAAAGCGTTCTTCTTATTTGATGACATATTAAACCCACATCATTGTTTGTGTTTATTAAGACATTGCGTTTAAAGTCTTATATCACATTGCGATTATAATATCTCTATATATAAAAGAAAGTGATGTTAGTTACACTATTTATAACTCAAGAACGGCTACACCGATTAGGCTGAAAATTGGTAGCGAGGTAACTTAAAACCGGAAGAAGGACATAGGATACTTTTTATCCTGTTCAATTGCGAGGAAACTGGGAAAAACAACATTTTAATTTTTCCCATACAAACTGAACGGGCGGAACGAAGTTCGCGGGAACAGCTAGTGTAAAAATAAAAGTTATAATTTTTGACGATCAGTGTATTATGACTGAGTTTGATTTAACATTTTCTTCGAACGTCTTATAAATTCTGTATGACCGCGAGTATTTAAAAGTGTTATGGATGGGGCTATCAGATGTTCCCCCGGTAACCCTCACACCACTACACGGCCGGTCTGTCGTACCGAGATTTATCTGCCTGCATCGGCGACCTGCGAACAGCGCGTTTATTGCCCGCTCGTTATTTATAATTTATTTTTAACGGTCACCGATTTGTAGCCGTACTATATTTACTACACGGAATGTGCCAGTAAACTTGGCCGTTAGTACCGAACCTGCATCGCAGGGTTGATGAGTTGTTGATTATTATAAACCAACTCTACATTAGAAATGATATTACTTACCATACTGATGTTCGAAATTTTGTATTTGTAGTGTTATGCTTGTTATGTTATGTTGTATTTGTAGTGTACTTTCGGGTAGAGCAAAGCTATTTATTCATTAAATATGGATAACGGACGCTGTTTCTTCGTAGTCCTGATTGCTTATGGCACTGACTTCCTAGGTATGTGAATAACAGTAGTAAAGATAATCTTAAACAGTAAGTTTAAAAAATAATTAACACCCTGTATTACTGAAATACTACTGCAGTTGCTGTTGTTCGTTGCTCGGGATTGGATATGTGCCCGGTTGGCAACAGGCTTGCCATTTATTACATTCTGGGACTTAGTGTCTTCGGCTAGTTGTGGGTGCCTGGTTGTGCCTCTGTCTACCTCTTCGGTGATATGGGCGTGAAGATACTTTTTGTACTGAAATACTTTGTAATTAAAATCGGATAAGTGCATGAATACTTACAGAAATTGGTGAAAATTATTGTTTAATAAAGCTGCGTTTTCATACTGAATTTGTATAGGGATTATCTCGATTTCCCCCATTAAAATGAAGTCCACCTGTCAAATAATTGCAATATTAAATTGTGGAACGTCGAAAGTGTTTCATGCCAACTGTAGATTGCATTATTAATCAGTACCTGGATGACCGCTTTGTAAATTGTAAATCTGCTGCGTGTATCCTAGACCAAATCATGTTACCGAACTATATCATCCACTGACATACCTCTGCAATGGATGATAGCCCCCCATTTACGACGTGACGACTTCGTAATTGCAAAATTAAGCAATTAAATAGAAATCGATAGAATTTTCATTACTTCGAACATACAAAAACCATCTTCTCAGAGTATTTATTTACCCCGTGTTGGTCCGGGCTCCTTTGCAGGATAGACCATATGCCTTTCTTGCCAGGCAGCTCGTAAAAGGCGAGCATAGGCTTATCATCACTAACACCGTGACATCTGACTAGGTGGTAGAGTTTCACAGCGACTCGCCCGGATTGGTACCACCACCCTACCTATTTCTGCCGTCATAACGTCATGACGTGTTCCGGTTCGGAGGGTAAGGTAGCCGGTAACCTTTTGCTTAACCGGACTTTCGCTCGAGGCCTAACATCCTGACCTCAGGTTGGCAACGCACCATTACCATCTTTGGTGTCTCTTGGCGGCGTGAATTTCTTACCGTCAGAAAATTCGTCTGCTTGTTTGCCTTCCTATAACGTAAAAAAAAAATTCATTTTTTTCACCAGAATTTGTTTAATGTAAAAACGAAAGACTATGAGAAGGGCAAAATCAACTTTTACACAATTACTAAAACTTCCACAACAGGGATAACATCCCGACCACAGGGGCACCGACGCACCCACAGCATCTATAGAGGCTATAGGACTCGGTTATCTCTGACCATCAGTCTAGCCACTCTCTTTTCACATAAAAAAATGGAGGGCGAACACAAATACAAAACTTATTATTTGTATGCTAATCTATCTCTGCATTTATGTCATTATGTTTTTGTCTTATTTATCAACAAAAGACAATATTGATAACACAAAATACAATAGGGTGTGTCCGGGAAGACTTGGGTTGACATTATTTTTATGGCATTCGACAGTGAACATGTAGACGGCTCTCTTGATGATACTCGTTAGAAGCAATCGTGGACTATTTATACCACAATTTTATAGATGCGTCGCTGCAATGTGGCCATTGCTGGGAGTACCGACAACCAAAAGTATAAAAGTAGTATCTTCACGCCCATATCTCCGAAGAAGTAGGTAGAGGCACAACCAGGGCACCCACGACTAGCCGAAGACATTAAGTCCCATAATGTGATAGGTGGCAAGCCTATCGCCAACCGGGCACATTTCCAATCCCAACCAACATTTTTTTAAATTACAAAATTGGAAAAATCCAATTTTCTTCTTTTGTTGGCCGACCTGGGATTCGAACCCGAGACCTCATGCACTCAAGTCCAACACTCGGACCGCTAGACCACAGAGGCGATCAACCAATGAGGAAGAAATATTCTCGAGTGGCGGCCCCG
>NJDD01004523.1:26337-38095 GCA_002245505.1 Calephelis nemesis | reverse complement strand
CTATCGTCTGCCCCACCCTTCTTACAGGATCATGACACTCACTATGGCCGTAGGAATAGGTAAACTGGTGGATCCCTATACGGGCAAGTTGTTGAACAGCATTCTTCCACTTGACTACCATCCGATAATGGTGTAGAAAGTCTCCAAAAACGACATATTTATATGAAAAGATTAATGAATGTGGATGAACCGAGGTCGCTCTGTAGGAATTGTGAATCTTGGCGCTAATTTTTTTTTTATGTTATAGGAAGGCAAACAAGCAGACGGATTTCCTGATGGTAAGAAATTCACGCCGCCTAGAGACACCAAATGTGGTAATGGTGCGTTGCCAACCTGGGGTCAAGATGTTAGGCCTCGAGCAAAAGTAAGTTTAGCGGCTACCTTACCCTCCGAACCGGAACATGTCATGACGTTATGGCGGCAGGAATAGGTAAGGCGGCGGTACCAATCCGGGCGAGTCGCTGCGAAACTCTACCACCTAGTCAGATGTCACGGTGTTAGTGATGATAAGCCTATGCTCGCCTTTTACGAGCTGCCTGGCAAGGAAGGCAGATAATCTATTCTGCAAAGAAGCCCGGACCAACACGGGGTAAATAAATAAATACTCTGAGAAGATGGTTTTTGTATGTTCGAAGTAATGAAAATTCTATCGATTTCTATTCAATTGCTTAATTTTGCAATTACGAAGTTGTTACCTCGTAAATGGGGGGCTATCTTCCATTGCAGAGGTATGTCAGTGGATGATATAGTTCGGTAACATGATTTGGTCTAGGATACACGCAGCAGATTTACAATGCGACCGACAATTTATGGCAATGTTCGATCTGGATGTAATTTAATGCTGTTGGTGAACGTAAATCAAGCTCATCCCAGCCTCGTGCTGATGTCTGGCCTTAGGAATTGTAAACTCGATAATATACGAACTTATCGCCTTTACTACACCATTTTCTGAATAAGTGAATATTTCTTTGGTGTAATTACAGGTTTTCGTTATAAATTTAATGTTATCTGAAATATGACTGTGGTAAGGATGAAATAAGGTTTGTTTTTGAAGTGAAACTTCTTTATCGGGGTTGGAAAAAAATTTAGTGTAACATTTTTTCGTTGCGCGTCACATTTTCCCGTTAAGCGCCGTCTTTGTTCTTATTCCTACCACGCGTGATTCGAAGTATACTTTCATTGGCAATAAACTTTATTTAACCAATTTCTGTAAAGTTGCATATAGTAAATTATTTTTTGAAAAATAACGTCATAAAGAAGTTTCACTTCTTCACTTCTTACGAGTGTTCGCTAGTACACGCACACATTTTTTTATTCTGTGTTCATGTTACACATTTTTAAATTTTACGTAATTATCAAAAATATTAGTTACTTGATGGTGAAATGTATATGATGGTGGTAAGATGGAGTATGGACACTATGTCCATATGTTACTGGAAGATGTTGTTGTTGAAGCTGTAATATTGCGTTACGAACACGTATCTGGGATCTTTATCGTCTTATTTAAGTTAATGTGCTACCCGTACTTTTAAAACTAAATACATACCTACGTGAATAGCAAAAAATTATATAATGGCAGTTGGAAAAGGCAAGTCGGATAACTGTCTATCTGGTAGCTTGGAAAATATACCTACTATTCAAGGTTGCAGTGGTAGACTCTAGCTTCTTACGAGTAGCATTATTAAAAATCGGTAGGTCTACATTCTTCAAAATCCGCTGGACAAAAGGAGGCAAAGCTAATCATTATGAAATATTTTTCCTTTACTTTGTATGTTTTGTCATTTTATAGATAAAGTTTTTGTCGATCTCACCATTTGTGTATGTTATAATAAGCATTACGAGTTTTTGTATTAATATCTTGTAATACAAGTTTTATTAATTATTAAATTCACCACCATAATTTGTAAGTGAAAGAAAGCTTGTTTTGTAAGAAAAAACTAGGTACGCCATTTATGTAACTGGGACAGCTTTGACTGCATCTGTGGTTATTAATAAAATGGAAGGTTGCAGATATAGTACGTCTCAAGGTTATAATAACCGTTCTTGGGTACCTTACATGGAGAATGAGTAATTCTGTATAAGTATACCCTTTTTGCTCTTTAGAAAATAACTGTCAGGTGTTTGTGTACTTTGTTTCATGTGTATCACGATACTCATATTAGTGGAAACGGAGGTTGTGGTATAATATTCATCTCTGGCACTTATGAAACTCCATTCTTAATAATAACTATACTTGTTACTTCATTTCTTTAATTTTTATTTCAGTTTAAAAAACCTAGCAAAGAATTTGTTTTTTTTAGTTTACTCTCTGCAGAGCTATGTTATTTAGTTAAAGAAAGGTATATTGCTGGGGTAGTTTACACCCCTTACTTATTCCTGCGGCCATGGTGACCGTCATGTTCTGGTCTGGGGAGTAGGGTACCTGGCCCAACACCCTGATCACAGGACAGCGATGTGCCTATAACATCTATAGTGTCTGTTTCATTGTTATCTCTTTCCATTGGCATACTTGTGTGCTTGTTTGCTAACTTCTAACATTTATCTATATATTAATACGTGATGCTGAAACTTTGGACCTATTTTTACGAAAATTGCGCGGACGCAGGAGCATAAAATTTGCTACACTTATAGTTTATGTGTAGGAGAAGTGTAGAACGCTAATATTTTTCAATAATAATGCTTATAAAGTACATTAAATCAATAAATAAAACATTACCCAAACTACTATGCATTTGTCACACACAAACAAATATAATGATGATAACGATTAAAGATCACAGATGGCGCACTAAAAAGTTTGGAAACAAAGTATTTCGTCTTGAGAAATGAAGATGGCGTTCTTATCAACAAGGTATTAAAATTTATTATGGTCGAATTTCGACCAACGGGCGACCACTAGTTAAAATAAAACAAACATTAATTTACTTTGACCAAATAATATTTTAATATTGTTATTTATATACTAGATAGTAAGTAGAAAGACATGACTCATATACACATTACATTACGTAAATAAATATTCCTGTGAACTACACTCGTGAGCAAAAAAATCGACTCAGGTGACACACCTGCAATCACAAGTCACCGACAAAAAAACTAAGCGACAAAATATATTTTTCTTAGTAAAATATTGAAGCTACTATTGTTAGCTTTGTAATGATGTAAATATTGTGGTATTTATTGCTCAGATAAGCCAACAATATGCTCTTATCAATAACAACCCTTTTTACGCACGCTTACAATAGTGCTAATTAAGGGTTCCTGGCCCATATAAAAGGTCATTTACCTGACCCACCCTTATCAGTTAGCCGTCAAACGTCAACCGATACACATCTCCGTTATCTACGAACAAGAATTCCACCTGAAAATGGACACAACAAGTGATGAAGCTGCTCAAGCGGTCACCTTACTGCAACAAGGCCAGAGTCAGCGTGATGTGGCACGTACGCTGAACATGAGCCAGTCTGCTGTTTCCAGAGTGTATCGTCGTTACCAGGAGACCGGTAACTTTAACCGAAGACCCGGTTCCGGAAGGAAACGGTGCACATCGGACAGAGATGACCGATTCATTGTGAGCACATCGCTGAGAAATCGAGCCCTCACTGGCGTTCAAGTCCAACAAGAGCTCCGAGAAACGCGAGGAGTGGCTGTGAGTGGTTGGACAGTCAGAAGACGACTTAAGGCAGCTAGCCTTGAACCAAAAAGGCCAGCTACTGGCCCCAAATTGACCCCAGCCCATCGAGCAGCCCGCTTACGATTTGCTAGAGAACACATTGATTGGACTGACGCACAGTGGAGCTCCGTCCTCTTCTCACATGAAAGCAGAGTGTGTTTGCATGGTAGCGACAGAAGAGGACGTGTCTACAGAAGACCTGGAGAAAGATTTGCGCAGTGCTGCTTTAAGGAAAATGTGGCTTTTGGAGGAGGTTCCTGGATGGTGTGGGCGGGCATTTCAATGGAGGCAAAAACAGAGTTGGTTTTTGTTGAAACTGGCGGTCGATCGGGAGGATTGACGGCAAACCGATACATAGAAGAAATTCTAGTGCATCACGTCGTTCCCTACGCCGGTTTTATCGGTGAAAACTTCGTTTTCATGCACGACAATGCCCGTCCACATACTGCAGCTTCCGTCCGGCAGTACTTGGAAGAGGTTGAAATTGCCGCTATGGATTGGCCAGCGCGTAGCCCGGACTTAAACCCTATTGAACATTTGTGGGATCATCTAAAAAGAAAAGTCCGGGCTAGAAATCCCGCTCCAACCACGAAATTAGAACTCAAAGAGGCGCTGATTGAAGAATGGGGTAGGTTGGGACAAGATCGTATTAAAAAGTTAATTGGTTCGATGAAGAGGCGATTGGAAGCAGTTATTAGGGCCAGGGGGGGCAACACTAAATATTGATAGGTTCATTTTAATATAAGATTTATAATTTTGACGTATTTAAGCTAGTATTTTCTCATTTTTAATTTTCACCTCGTTTCATTGGATAGAACTTCTATCATTAATTATTTTTTCTTTGTCAACAAAATTAATTTTATAACAAGCTAGACCACTCATTTTAAAGCTAAAACTAACAGCTTGGCGATGTTAAAATCAGAAATTGAATTAGAGCTTTAGATTTTTTGCTAGAAGGTTTTAACCGCGAGTATGGTATATGTGAACATTCAGACTCAAAAATATAGACATCTATTTACGCATATTATGCTGCATGTAACTGTCAAAAATCGAACACGAACTGACGAAAAATCCAAAACGCACTTTAAAAAATAGTAAAATACGAAGTTCTTATGTACACTCATATCCTGTACGTACAAAAAAGGGTCAGGACCGTAAAGATAAATATTTTTAGTAATAATTTGACGTGCAAAAAACCCGTAGGGATATAATTATTACTGCTCATTATTTTTTCCTCGCGAATACAAAATTATCACCCGAGTTATTTCGAATGATTTTACGAATAATTATTCGGATACCGGTCCGAGGTGATTTGTTTCGAATACCCCGCGCTCCTTACTTCCCAAGATAATAACATCGATAAGTCAAGGGCGAGGTCTTAGGTTGTAATACAATAAGTTGTCGAAATTTTCAAGCAATCAAAGTGTTGTTTTGATCAAATTATAGTCGATGAGTTTTGAAATTGTTAATATCTTCTTATAAGAATTACCTACCTACCTCTACCTACCTTACCCATAGAATTGCGTAATTGTATTACGAAAATTAATATAAAAAAAATAAACAGAAAATGTATTTCTTAAATAACTTGGAACTTCATTATGAAAATTTTTAACACGTTTCAGTTAATTAAGTAATAAATTGCAAATGTACCTATTTTTATAGAATAAATATTTTATATACCTACCTGGGTTATTGGAACAATGTGCCTGCGTACACTGAGTTGTAGACTTATGGCATTTTATATTACACCCATGTGGTTTTTAAAAATGCCATTGTGTAGTATGTAAACAAATTGTGAATTTGTAATAAATGGAAAAAAAGTATCTTTACGTCCGTATCTGCTAAAGGTAGGCAGAGGTATGAAGCTTGGGCTAGCCAACCTTTAGTCGAATTTAATTAAAGGTTTTGACGACCTTATATTGTCACTTATCCAATCCCGAGCAGTTATGAAGTCATAATGTAAATACAAGTATTACATTTTTTATTTAATTCTCGCTTCTGTAGTCTGGCGATCTGGCATTGAACGTGACTTCTCGAGGAACCGGGTCGGGCAATAAAATAATAAAAAATGTGTATTTTCAATTTTCTAATAAAAATAAAGTTTTTCCTATCCTGGGTGGGTTAACCTATCCTGGGTGGATAGGATAAGTGCTCGGTTGGTGATAGAGCGTGATAGGTAGCCTTACTTTACGTACCTTTACCTACTGACCTTTTTTGTTGCTTGACCCGGGGTCGAACACGGGACATCAACAAGTCAAGTCTGACGCTGGACCGCTCGACCATAGAGGCGTATTAATTTTAATTTTAGAAAATGAATTTATGACACAATATACGTTTGTGTGATGAAGATCGATATTTGTGGTGCTGGCTTTATATTTATACTACAAATACGGTATATGTTTTAGTATATCCTTTTTTTGACATGTTAAAAATATCGTTATTATGTTTATTAATAATAATGTAAGCATATCGTTTATTTTTTTATCTATGCCTATTTTAAGACTGTGTCTTAAATTGTACTTAATAAATACGTTTAAAATCTAATTCGAATCTGGTATCATCGCTTTAATTTCTTTCAAACTCCATAATAGTTTGGTGTACACACAATATAATAGAACAGTCCAATGGTAGACAACGACCTACCACCTAGTGCATTTTTTTAAAATTGTAATCTTTATGCCTACAAATACAATATCAGCCAACAGTTCGTATGATGTCAGCCGCAATTATCTATGTTTTATTTATTTATTTTTATAATTTGGATTGCAAACAAGCAGACGAATTTCTTGATGTCAAGAAAATTCCTCTGCCCAGATACACCAAAGGTGGTAATAGTGCATTGCCAACCTGAGGCTGGGATGTTAGGCCTCGAGCAAAAGTAAGTTTACCGACTAACTTATCCTCAGAACTGGAACACATCAACGGCAAGCACTGACGTTATGGCGGCAGGAAGAGGAAAGGCGTTGGTACAAACCCGGAGAAGTCGTTGCGAAACTCTACCACCTAGCAATGTTTAAAGTAATGCTGTCATGTTGTGTGAAAGAAGACGTCCTCTCTTTCTTGCGTTCGGACACGTAATATACTGATTGAACAACAAATGCGAAGAAATTCGTTAAAATGTCCTAAACAGCATGTCCAATTATAGAAGAGATTTTATTCGTACTAGTATTGTGTGTATATTCTAAATATACTTATAAGGTACAATAAGTTTTCCCCAAAACTGAATAGAAAATATATATTTTTTTATATAATAAATGAACGGAAACAAGCAGGCGGATTTCCTAGTGGTAGGAATTCAACCCGTCCAGAGACACCAAAGGTGGTAATGGTGCGTTGCCAACCTGAGGCTCGGATGTTAGGCTTCCAGCAAAAGTAAGTTAGTTAAAGTAAGATACCAATCCAAAATGGTACCAATAGAATCGCTGCGAAACTCTAACGTATATCTACTCTTTGCTAACGTTACACGAGCTGCCTGGCAGGAAGGCAGATGGTCTTTTCTGCAAAGGAGCCCAGACCACACTCTTTTATCGCAGTTCATGAGGGCGATAAAATTCTAGTCGTATTAAACGTCGTATTACCAAAATTGTTATTGTATAGAGATTTTATATGACACAGAGATTTTATTTGTACTCGTAGTGTGCGTATATTCTAAATATACTTAAAAGTTACAATAAGTTTTCCCCAAAACTTAATAGAAAATAAATATATTCTAGGGATAAGGGAAACAAGCAGGCGGATTTACTGGTGGTAAGAAATTTACGCCACCTAAAGACACCATAGGTGGTAATGGTGCGTTGCCAACCTAAGGTCGGGATGTTAGGCCTCGAGCAAAAGTAACTTTCATGTTATATAACAATAATCATGAAAAAATAACAATTTAAAGCAAAAGTAATTAAAGAAATCTCTTACAATAACACAAAGTTCTTAGACGTACAGTGTCGTACCAGTAGCCAGACGACAGTCACGCAGTATATATGAAATATATTATAAAATGTTCCGAATGTTATTGAAAAATAAGACCCATAAGAGAACAATAATTAACATAAAATTCTGAATAGATAAAGTTTTTAAATATAACAAGCTATTAACCATTAAAAAAAAGTAAATCCTAGTGAAGATGGCAAAAATATCATAATAATTATAAGTTCAGGTGTTCATGTAATAATAACTTTATAATTTAAAAAATCAATGAATCCCCAGCAATGCCTGTATTTAAAGTAGCCAAGAATCATCTCGATTTCGTCAGCTTTCAAACAAAAACCCACATCAAAATTTGTTCAAGAGTTATTGCCACAGACAGACACACACATTCACACAGTCACTTGAAATTTGTAACACCCTTCGTTTCACTAATAAAGCCGCTCATTTTGCGTCGGAGGTTGAGGCAACGCATCATTACTGTTTTCAGAGCTACGATGCCACAGACAGACGCACACAGACACATCAAACTTATAACACTCCTCGTTTTCCGTTAGGGGTTAATAAAATTTATATATAAATCGCCTTGTGTGTATCCCCCGTACAGTTGTATAGGGGTTGTTTTTCTTGAGTAGCCTATCAGATCGAGCTTAGACATTTTGCCAGCGACTTCCGAAAACACTTAAAGTTCTGTTCACGTGGCAGGGACGTGTGAGGCAGTTTAAACTCTCGTACATAATGTATGTGAACTGTGATTTTAGAGGCTGAATTTTGTTTAAAAAGTTCTGTCACTAATATTTTATTGAAGCTTTCTTTAGCCGCAGTAAATATTTTTTGGTGGGGACCAATGGGTTTGTGTTACTCTGTTACTGACATGCTGTGAAACGTAAATCACTCTGTTGTGTTACGTGTTTCAGGTTAGTAGGGCAGGCACGGTAGAGATGCATATCATTTGGTCTAAGCTACTAAATACCGCACTGCTAAAATCAGTAAGTATATTCGTGCCCGTATCCCATGGTTATCCACGGTTAGCCGAAGATAATTTAGTCCAAATAATGTTATACGAGGTACAATACTCGTAGGTGGCAAACCTGTCACCAAGTTGGACAACTCAAAGGACATTATTTTTATTAGGAAATTGAAAATACAATATTTTTGTTTCCCCTTTTCTGGAGTCAAATCACAGGCTTCATGTAATCTATGTATAATCGGACGACTAGACCACAAAGCTAAAATTAACTATCTATAGGCGATAATCTCTCAATATACCAAACATGTAGATGGGCAAACTTCTAACTATATATATATAACTTACTAACTTCAGGTTATTGCGAAAATTGACATTTTATTAGGTATACTAGCTGCCTGTTTCGGCTTCGCTCGGACGGTAATTTTTTTTATCATAAAATTGAGATGTAAGCTATCCTATATCTCAAGTTGGATCAAAATGCACACGGTGTGCAAATTTTATTGAAATCGGTTAAGTAGTTTAGGAGTCCATCGCGGACAAACATCGTGACAGGAGATTTATATGTATTAAGATATTAATATTTAGTAATTTATTTTGTAGTATGTGCATTGTAAGTAGTAAGTGCATTTATAATATGAATTTGACTTGTTTTAGAATTAGTAACAGATTTATTTTTGTTTTACTGCTCGTTAGTTTAGTTTGAATGCACTTTCCAAGTATTTATCTCATAATTAAAGATATGTGTACTCAATAATGTGGCCTATAATCGTAGATTCAAATCCAGTAGATCCTAGTGACCCTGCGGATGTACGGACATCACGGACAGATGTATCACGTAAATACGTAACTACGTACTATAGGATTACATATTATTAAGTAGCTTAAGCGTAAGATAAGCTGTCGAATATTTATTATATCCTCGGTACAAACTTCATCTACTAAAATTAATACGAAACCTATTCAATATTCAGCGTTAATGGATGTTCCCCACTCGGTTCCATAACCCGTAGTAATAAGCCTCCGTTAATGCCTCATCAATAATTCATACGTACTTATTGCAAGTTTTTAAACGATCATGTGTTTACCATCGGCTTAAGAGGATACTCGACGTTTTTATATACCTTTATCGCACTGTAATTTGTTAGTATTAATTGTTGACAGCTTCTTATAGAGATTTTATAGATTGTGTTCGTCGTTTATTTTTAACCGTGATTATGCTTTTATACTAATTTATGCAATCTTAGATAAAGATTTTTGAAACGAGATTTTCAATTTGTTACGCTTTTCTGTTACTTGAATACTTGACGACTCTTAATTTTCGACCGTGTTGGTCCGGACCTCAGAAAAGGTCTTTTTCACCATGTTGGTCCGGACCTCAGAGAAGGTCTTTTTCACCATGTTGGTCCGGACCTCAGAAAAGGTCTTTTTCACCATGTTGGTAGACTGTGTAGAATATGCTATTTGCCCTCTTGCCAGGCAGTTTGTAAGAGCCAAGCAAAGGTCAAGAAGAATGCTTATGGTGAAGTGCCGTACAGCAACTTAAATGGATAACTTGCCATCCATTGCCTTACCTATACCTGCCGCCATATTGACAGTGACTTGTTCTAGTCCAGAGGATGGGTTAACCGGTATGCTAGCAATTGCTTGCGAATGCGACGCAACTACAACATCTATAGTGTCTATGGGCCATGATTATCTCTTACTATAACATGAGCTGTGTGCTTGTTCGTTATTCGGGCTGGCGGGCGTGCGTGCTTGTCTCTGACTGTGATATCGTAGATTTTTACTTTGGACATTTGGAATGAGAATGGACATTAGTCGCATTATAAGTACTTATTTAACTTTTAAACTTATTTTAGGCTTGACAGTTAAAAGACTGACGAATGACGTAACCCTAGCTTGTTTCAATTAGACTCGCTAGAATCGTATTGACTAGATCTATCCGTATTTTCTGAAGGCCTTATAAAAGAACTGGAAGGAGGTTGATGGATCATAGTTTAAAAGTTACGGTATTATCTTTCGTAATCCTTGCATTTTATCAAAAGCACATCATAGAAATAGGTGTTTTAAGTTAGATATATGCGAGTGTGTGTGTCTGTCTCATCATAACTTTTGAACGTATGGACTGATTTTGATGCGATGATTTTTCGTTTGAAAGCTGATCTGATCGAGATGATTCTTGCGACATTACATATAGATTGTGCGGGGATTCATTGATTATTTTTAATTTTAAAGTTATCTCATAGTTTATTAAATCGACTTAAATAACAATAAAGAGGTAAGTATACTTAAAACATACTATTAATGTTGCTACTTGAAATAGACCTAACCAGGTCGAATGTAATAGTTTTAGTTGATAATATAGTGGTGGAACTAGGTAGTGAGTGAAATTGTATGCCTTTGGTGTTCTTTTATCAGGGATGGAAAATACACCGTGAATAAAAAAAGGAGAGTGTTTTTTTTTATGACATTGGAAGCCAAACAAGCAGACGGATTTCCTGATGTAAGAAATTCCCGTCGCCTAGAGACACCAAAGGTTGTAATGGTGCGTTGCCAACCAGAGGCAGGGATGTTAGGCCTCGAGTAAAAGTAAGTTTACCGGCTACTTTACCCTCCGAACCGGAACACGTCAGGTAAGGCGGTGGTACCAATCCGGTTGAGTCGCTGCGAAACTCTACCACCTAGTCAGATATCACGGTGTTAGTGACGGCAATTCTATGCTCGCAGGAAATAGTGTAAATGGAGCACTGCATAAGCTATTTCAAATGGAGGTGTCACTTCTAAAATAAAAGAACGATAAAAATAAGTAATATTATGTACACTACCTTGTAAACTACCACTGAAATTTAGTTTTTAACGAGAGTAAGTAGTTTTTAAAAAAAAATAGCTACCGTAACATCAACTCTTGAAATAGTTGTACATCACTGTCAAGTGACGGTGCTGTGTAGTTTAAAATCGAGCAACTTTCAATGTAATGGTGTTAATTTTGTTGATACTCACTAAATGTGTTAATTTTGTTGATACTCACTAAATTAATTTTAGATAGATTCTATACTTCTTATCGTCGGAGCTTGGTGGAATTCCATTCTTCTTCACGCCCATATCCCCGAAGAGGTAGGCAGAGGCACAACCAGGGCACCCACTACTAGCCGAAGACACTAAGTCCCACAATGTGATAGGTGGCAAGCCTATCGCCA
>NJDD01004521.1:66829-83957 GCA_002245505.1 Calephelis nemesis | reverse complement strand
TTATTTGATAATTAATTACTTAGGTTAAATTTTTTTTTTGTTTTTAAAAAAGTTTAAAAGATCACCTAATAGGCTCGGGTTCGAATCCCGACGGGGGCGAGCATATAATGTAATGTCAAGCAATATAAAGTTCGCCGGATCGGCTAGTTCACAATAAAATTATGGAATAGCGTAAATTATATGAAAGGTTACTTCACAATGACTAGGAACAGCGCCATCTAATAAATTAACATTGCTTTTACACGGATATAAGACTCAGATCAGATGTATAAATTGTAAAAACCGTCTTAAAAAGACAATTCGATACCCACAGCGACATCTGTTGTCTTAGAAAGGACTTACTTATTGGGTTACAAGTTTTTATACTACATTGTAGGTCTATTATATATATTGTCTTTGGTATAAGTAAGTTTCCGATTTACCTTACTCTCCAAACTAATAAGTTACTAAAAAATAATTAACGATGAAGGTGGTTTATATCACTATTTTTTTCAGCTATGTGCCTCTTCTGCCGTTGTCAGAAACTTGCTGCAAGGATTTCTCAAGTTTGCCATGGGGATACACAAAGCGTTTCCTGAGATCGCCTCCCGCCTCGTCCCGCGACATCGCGCTGTTGTCTACGCTGTTGCAATTCATTATAACTTACATGGATCACGTTCCTAACCAAGGTAAATCATTTAAATTATCTCATAAACTCCATCGGTTTGTGGTAATCTAATAATTTGCTACTAAATTATGTAAATTTGTTAAAATTAGGTATCTCCTCTATAATATAGCGGTCCAGCGTCGGACTTGACTTCTCGAAGTCCCTGGTTTGTTTCCCGGATCTGGCAACTAAAAAAAATATAAATATATTATAACAACTTTTGAGTTTTGTTGGTTCTTCTACTCCAACATCGTCTCTTGTGTTATTCATTGTTGTGTTATCCAAGGAAGAATTAGCGATAATGTAAGAGTTGACGTCTTCGTTTGAAACTGTAAAAGAAAAATGTATTTTCAATTTTCTACTAAAAATATCGATACCCGGGATAGGATATGTGCCCGGTTGGCGATAGGCTTGCCACCTAAAACTGTGTGGGATTTAGTGTCTTAGGCTAATCGTGTGTGCCTATGCCTAACTTCTCGGGGATATGGGCGTGAATATACTTTATTTAAGCTTTTTTTTTAATTTTTTAATTTAATTACTTGTGGCACGCACGGCTGAAGCTCGCAGCGGGCGTCTGGTGCGTGCCCTCGCACGACCTATAGAGGAGACCCTTTATGAACCTATCTGTTAAACTGCTGTTTTTGTTCTATACTCCTAGATGAAACAATGTCCTGGATAAAGATGGCCTTCGTTGGCAATGACGCTGATATTCTCTCACTTTTGAGTCGTGAACGTCTTTACCCTCAACAAACAAACCAAGAGGACATAGAATTATCACAGCTACGTATACACCTTGTGAAAGTCCTTGTCCGGTGTATAATATTCCTAGAAGATGATAGAGACTACAGTTGCAACAAAATGGAAAGCTTAGTGAAGATTCTACTTGCATGTTTGGAAATGATTGACTTGAAAAATTTTCATACTCTCGGTAAGTTGTTAATTTGCTATTTTAATTGAAATTAAGAAGTTCTAGGTAAAATCTAGTCAAATCATGCAATTTGTTTGATTAAATGTACCTAGCACTAGGATTTTGATAACTGGAATAGCAATCAATTTAAAAAAAAAAATTCTTTTACTTTTTTTCTATAACATTTTTTTTATTTCTTTTAAATAATGGGAGCCCCTTCCCCAAATCTTATTTAATTTTACATTGATAAAATTTGTTAAGGTTTGTCCGTATTATGTATATTTTTTCGTTAAAAACAATGTTACAAAATAGCGATCCTACCGCTTGTATTCACAGGTCAACTCCCCACGTAACCTCGCGTATACCTTTTCATCCTCTTAAGTGTACCATATAGGAAATTAAAAAATAGTCTTAATTTTATATTATATAATATAATCCAAAATGTACTTGTACATAAGTCCATAGTTTTTGAGTGGACAAGTAGGGACTTGGGCAAGCTGCTGCACAAAAATCTATTAAAATTGGTATTTTAGCTAATAATCTATATTTTTATTTCCTTCTACTCGACTCTTATGAGGTGCCCCATAGAGAGACAAATAGTATATTATACTAAGTGTAAGTGTTGGTCTGGGCAACACAGGTAAAAAATTTCAGTTACATGCAAGTAGATTGAAAAGGCATAGAAATATCCATGAATTCCTGGATTCAAAAGGAAAATTAGTATCCGCGGTAAAATAAAGCATTAATTAAAGTTTCAAACCAAAATATGGCTAAATCGCCCACCAACTATTTAAGGTCAGGCATCGCGACTTCAAATTTATTTTTTCTGGATCTAGTATTTTATATATGGTTTTTGATTATATTTGCTAGATTTTGTTTCGTGTAAAATAACATTAAATAAAATTAACTCGGTAGTATTATATTTTATGTTTTTCGTATATATTATTAAAAGGATTATAGCAGTATTTTTTAATACCTTAAGATCACATACACTACTAAAATCGTGTTTTACAGTTTTTGGTTTTATCATCTTACTACTTGACTGGCCCTCGTAACTTGAAAGAAGTATTTTTTCTTTTGTATAAACAAACCCCTTTAAATAAAAATGTCTACTAAATGTTATGTTAAATATGTCGTTAATAAGTGAAAAATATTAGTAAGCAGATATTTAATATAACGGATGATGAAAAAACGAAGTTGGAGTTGAAATATTAATTCCAATGACAGAGCTGAATAAACTAAAGAATGGAGTCGCCATTGTTTTTTTTTCCTTGGATTTTTATATGACGACGTTGGCGACAACGAACGACAAATAATATCATAAGTACTTACTAAACTTATGTCGAATTTATTTTTTGATAGATTAGTATTTAACCACTTTTTTACTTTATTAAAAAATTTGTTGATTCGTTTTTGTTTTACGGGTACATTGGGTTATATCGGTAACTTTTAAGTTAGCAATGTGTCTTAAGTTTTGATATATTTATTAATAGTCTGTGTATAAAAACATGTTATTTGTTTTTTGTATTACACATTTAAATTACATTATATTATTATAATAATGATGATGTATGCTATATTTATGTAAAAAAAATCGTTATTACACTCATAATATGAACTGGACAAAAAGGCATATTCCTTATATAAGTTGACACCAAATAATGATAGGTGGTTATTTAGAAAACAGATTATAAGTTTATAAGTGGATTTTTTTTTATATGTGTATTAAAATTCAAATTTATTTGTATTATTCTGTTTTAGTTATTCGGTACCTACATACTTGACCACTGTTAGCCCAAAGGTTGACTGGGAGAGAATGCATTTAGCATTAAGTTCGCTTTTTGTACTCACAATTTTTATTTGTGTACAATAAAGTTTAAATAAATAAATAAATTATTAAAGTAGAAAAACGAGCGAGAGGAGGAAAGCGAGAGGTACCTAACCTTTCGCTTCCATAAATCAACATTAGGATGATTAGTACAGAATTATACCTTAATTTGAAGTAGAATAACCTGTACTGCATTCTTAAAAAAAGTTTGCTGTAAGTATATGTAAAAGGCGAAAGATGCAAGTAAAAACTGCCGCGCAATAATAATTCAAAAACGCGGCAGCGACGAGCCCTTGCTATATAAGTAAGACGTAAAGATGTTCTATAGGAATTCTATTTTAATGTCATTCATTTTGTTTGAAATTGTTGTTATTTTTAAATTTTGATATTTGGCCTGATTACATATATTCTATTATACACACGAACTGTCCAAACTGTTGCTAGCGCCACATTGTATGACGACTCTATTCATTACTGTGTTTATCATGAGCTAACAAACGTCAAGCCACCACCTACTCGTAAGTATTTCTTCAGGTGGCGCAATCATTAAGCAGAGTACATATTGTTGGACACGGTTAACAAACGCGGTTTTAAGCTACTACATATAAGTATCTAGTTATATGAAAATACGCTGAGCGACCTTGAACATTCACACATTAATATCTGTCACGCTGGATGTTTTTTCCAGGATTGTCAGCCGAAAATGTTCGCGCAAGGTGTGCACAGAGGTACAGGACGCGTTATTGACTCTTTGTGTCAAAAGATTCAATAAAATTGTTTTATTGAATCAAGAACAAATTTGTTCTACTTGACATGTTTCTTCGGCTACAACTATTTTTTGGATAGACATCGAAAGCATCCACAGCCCATGTCCCGAAAGACATACATTAATCAATTGCTACGCCCGTCAGTCGCGTCCGATAATATGTTTCCAGTTTTAATGGTTTGAGTTTAAATTCGTTTTTGTGCAATAGAGGGCGAATACCATTTCGCAGATTCGTCCTCTGTCAGAAATACCGTGGCTTAGAAAGAAGTAATTTTTGTCACTGACTTGCGTTAACGATATTTTGCGCTTGCCGCATACCTAGTTCAAAATTCCATTCTACTGTCACATCATTCATAAATACTAATCTTAAAATAATGAAGCAACATTTTTTTATTTTAAAATAAAACGAACTCGTTTTATATAGATAATTAATAGGTAGACGTTGTTCGAACTAAATATTTTAGGAAACAAAACATTCTTTTTGTCATATTCTTCGTTAGCTGTTTTATTGACTGACGTGCTACTCCGTATTAAGGTCTAATTTTTTCTGCTGTTGCTATATTTGGACTTACTATTGTTGTTTAGAGTTTACAATCGTTTTGAAGGCGAAAAACATCCAATAAAATAAAGACAACTTATTTGCTACAGATTAGTAACTACGACAGGCATGCAACCTCAGGTCTTCAACCCTCAGCCTCTCGTGATTACTAATTTGATGATGACGGTCAGCTCTTCACTTTACCAATTTTTTGATAATTCAAATGTAAAGTAGTAGTTACTCGTACTTTATATGTAGTGTATGTAGCTGAGAGTTGGGTTTTTCCCTATCTTCTAATATATAAAATTCTCGTGTCACGGTGTGGGTGATTGAACTCCTCCGAAACGGCTTGACCGATTCTCATGAAATTTTATGAGCATATTGAGTAGCTCTGAGAATCGTCCAACACCTATTCTTATACTACTTATTACCTTACCCTATATACCCTTATCAATTAAGGGTGACTCACACCCACTTTTATACTAAAGTCACATGAAAAAAATAGCAGATCAAAGTCTGCCGGGTCAGCTACTTATCGTATTATTTGGCATCTTCGTATTGTTGTTGTTTAGATGTCGTGAATCGGGATAAAATTTAACATACCTACGTCACTGGATAGCTTCCTATCCCCACACACAGAAATTTCCATAATTTCGCTCTTTTGTGGGATGGATGGATTATGTAATAGTAATAATATGTACATCGCCTTTAAGTAATTTCAGAAATAACTATTTATCTTAAGGATGACTAAATCGATATCACTGAAATATTGAATGATAATGCTATTAAAATAATCTTCTTTTATCTTTTTTATCATAACTTCCGACAGCCTATTAGGTAACCAGTGAAGGGGTTCTGTAATATTTTTTCTGTTAGTCTTAATAGACTATTAGCTTAAAGTTCCGTACTTAAATGCTTATATAGCTACATACAACATGTATATATGTTTATACATATCATCCGACACATGGCTGTTTATTGTGTTAATTGTATTCGTACTTGCATGTTAATACATCGTAATATTTCCTTATGAAATGGTGACCATTGTCAAGTTAACCACTAACAGACAATTTTAGTAACCAACCTACTGTTAGAGATAGGCTAAATAGAGTTATGTTGCTAAGACACTTTTGTTAGTTATAATATCAGTACCTAGTCTTGTAACCCATAGTAGCAATCTCTTGTCTTAAATAACTAATTGATATTGGTCGTCAGGTCTGTCTGTCTAGAATCTATACTTGCTATCGTTGGCACTTGGTGGAATTCCATTGTATATACACGTTTTTTGGAGTTTACACTTGTACGTGTCAGTAACATATTCGTTTGCAAATATAGGCAATTATTTAAAAAAAACAACCCCCAAATGACTATAATAGGGATGAAAGTTTGTATGAATATACACTAGTTGCTCAGAAGTTATAATTTATAAATGCGCCATTATTCGTTTTTAATTTTTTGTTAGTATGTAGGTACGCCTTCCATAGAAGGATTCGAATGGATGGTTCGAAACGTATCTTAATATGTGGAGGCTATATTTCCCACTCCTGTATATTTTATGTATGTTAATGGATTTCGCCGTTATTTCAGAAACGATTAAAAAAAAGATGGGATGCACTCCGGGAGTGCTGGCAGAAGTGAAAACTTGAATATTAAATTTGTGCATTTTTTATATTTGGAATGGTTAGGAATAATTTTTCACGAATTGCTTTAATTATCAGTATGAAAGTACTATAATTTATGTCGTAGAATACAATAGTCTTGTGCTTAATCGGACATTTTTGGGTTGGCACTGTAATCGTACAATCCGTAAAATGTACTAGTACACCTTATTAGTACCTCCCTATTAGTACTCTGTGCTAAACCATGAAACTTCAGTACGCTACCTACTAGTACGGCCACCTCATAATTTACCTCGGTCAGTATTTTACTTCATTCATTTCATCATACTTTATCTCACAAGTCTTATGTGATAAAATATTATGAAATATTTAATATTTCTTAATAATTCAATTCAATATAATATATATGTGTATATCGATTTTCCTTTTATATTATTATTATATTATTTCCTTTGTTAAACTTACAACTTTTTCGAAAACATCTAAACTTCTTCACAATGTTGTACTGTAAATACACTAAATAAATACTGAGAAACCTTAAGTCGCAAACAAATTAAAAGATGTTTTACTAAACTAATGTCTATTTTACGTACCCCAAACTGCAATTCATTCAAAGCAAGAAACAGTTTACACTGTACTGTACAATTATTTAATACTGCTGATCAAGCGCTGAATGAAATAAAGTGTCTAATAATATCACACAGAACATTAAACAGTTAAGGGTTTAAGCGCTTTCTGATTCTTTTCAAGTTTATTGTGATAAAAAAGCAAATAAAGCGCTGAATGAAATAAAGACATCTAATAATACATACAAAGTTTTACGCTTATCGTAGTGTTAAAGCGCTGGCGATGGAATGTTGCATTATAGCTATCCGTCTTACGATTTTTTTCCTACGAATCTGACACGAGTTTAGAAGTTCTATTCGCGCAACGTCGCTGAAGAAGTTTTCTTTACGCCCATATCCCCGAAGAGGTAGGCAGAGGCACAACCAGGGCACCCACGACTTGCCGAAGATACTAAGTCCCATAATGGGATAGGTGGCAAGCCTATCGCCAACCGGGCACGTTTCCAATCCCGACCAACATTTTTTTTATTAGAAAATTGGAAAAATCCAATTTTCTTTTTGTTGGCCGACCCAGGATTCGAACCCGAGACCTCATGTAGTCAAGTCCAACACCCGGACTGCTCGACCACAGAGGCGACGAAGAAGTTTTCACTTCAAAAATAGGTATGTCTGGTTTGAAAAAGCGCACTTCCGAGGTGGTCCCTTTGCCACAAATTAAAATTTAAAAATCTTTGTTTAACGAAAATGTTGTTGTTATTTATTAAAAACCATGAATTATTTAGTTTCACTACTATTTTTTTTAAATATCAAAATGGAGACGATTTCGTTTTTAATTTATTTAGTCATATTTTATTTAGCATATATTATGTTAATACTTAATTGTTATTATGTAATATCAAAATTTAAGTTATAAAATACCTAAATATATTCAAATTACTTATTGCAGTGAACTCCCGATGTACCCAGCTCCTATTTAATCCAGCGCCTCCTGTTATCCGTCATAATATCTACATTGCTAATCTTCTTTGATAATATTATTGAATAAAAGTACCTAGTTTATGCGTGATTGAACGCTTAACAGGTTACAACTTGTACGCACCTTTTTTTTGAAATGGCTAGTACGTTACTAACAACGTGGTTTTACAACTTCAGCGGACTATTCCCATGTAAGCACCACGACCATATTTCTCTGTGCGTAGGTATTTTGTAGATTTTGATTGCTTCCTTAGAATTTGATTAGATTGTAATATACATTTGTATCATTGGATTTGTATTTTTTCGAAATCCAAGGTATTTTTTATGAAATATTCCGGATTGTAGGCAGTTTTAGTTAGACATTATAGTATGTAAACTTACATTACTCTATAATCCTGTTAATTCAATAGTTCGACATTGCCTTGCAAATTTTGCAATGCAAAACGTTTTTCGGATTACCGGGTTAGCATTAAAACATTTTCCCCGTGTTGGTCCGGGCTCCTTTGTAGAATAGACCATCTGTCTTCCTTGCCAGGCAGCACGTAAAAGGCGAGCATAGGCTCACCGTCACTAACACCGCGACATCTGACTAGGTGGCAGAGTTTAGCAGCGACTCGCCCGGATTGGTACCCCCTGCTGTTCCGGTTCGGAGGGTAAGGTAGCCGGAAAAGTTACTTTTGCTCGAGGCCTAACATCCCGGCCTCAGGTTAGCAACGCACTATTACCACATTTGGTGTCTCTAGGCGGCGTGAATTTCTTAACATCAGGAAATGCGTCTGCTTGTTGAAATCGCATTATGTAGTGGTCTAAGTATTTGTTATGGCATGAGCCACCGAACAAGCACACGAGTTTCCCGATGGTAAGACGCCGCATTAAGAATCAGTAAGGTGGTGGTAATCGGGCAAGTTGTTGCACAGAGCTCTCGGCCACCAGTGTTCTTATTGGTCTTGGCCCCTAACTGCTATGTTCGACTTTTACAAGCTGCTAGGCAGGAGGCAGATGGAGGATGGATTTTCTACACAAAGGGCACGGGTCGGAAAAGTTCAGCAGAAATGTTAGTTCGTAATTGCTATAATAAATTGAACATCATAACGACTTCGTAGTGCTCTTGATTAAATTCCAAATTTTCGGGATAGGAATTTAGTTTTTATCATAAAGAGAACAAACCCGTCATACATTATTTTGTTTTAGGTACCTTCAATGGTTTTGGCAGCGTTTTCGATGAAAGCTCACAACGAATGTACATTTTCCGACATGTTGAATAAATATATTTTAATAAAATTACACAAAGCTGTAGCGAATTACACATGTAAACCTTCCTCGGGAATCATTTCTATCTGTCGTTGAAAACTTTACCTTTATATTTACCTGTACCTGTATCTGTAAATACAGATTTACCCTACGTAGTAGGCACATATATTATTCTGTGCCTGTACTAAGAACAATTTTGCGAGGACTCGTTTGAATTGGTAAAACACTATTATCTATTCGTGACACGAAATAACTCATGTTCAAAGCTGCCTTTGATTAACTAATGTTATTTATGAAATAATCAAATGACATTATTTTTAGAACATTTAGATATTAGTCGAAACATAAGGAATCTCTTGTATAGGCTAAATATTATGTACCTATCCATCAATTATTATTAAAAAATAGTAATTCGGAAGTTTATAACTTGTGCAGAAGCGCTTTGTTTTGCATTTGAGGCGTATCGATAGGCTTATATTTCAAATATTTTCACGTATTTTAATTTGTTGATTACTGCGCAAATAGTACGTGACATACTTATTATTTGCACAGCAAAGAGAAGCTCATGTTCTGGCGATGTAGTAGGTAATGAACCACATAAGCCATGCTTAATGCCCAACAAATAGTTAAATTTGTAAATATAATATAAAAGGTAGGTAAGGTTGTAAATGACAGAAAATGTGCCCTGTGTTGCCGGCCCCTGGCCCTGTCTAGAGTAGTTTAAACAGGGCCCAGCAACGCAGAGCTCATTTTATTGTACATCTTCTATTATTTAACTTATCTATACTTCTACTGTTTATTTTATATATATACATTTGTATATATGGTATATACGTGTAGGACATATGACAGTCGGTGCCGCCATTTTGTAATAATTTTCCATACACAAATTTGGCATGCAAAACTTATATATTTGCTGCATGTAACATAAAATATCTAAAAGTCCTATGTTTGGGAAACAGTTTTAAGCAATCAAATAGCATTGTCTGCAAAATTAAAGGTTGTGGGATCAATTTATGTCTAGTGATGCATCCGGTGTCGATACCGATGTAGGTAATATGGGCGATACTGCGAGTTTTCCGATATATGTCGGAAGCGGTCATATTCATTTTGCCAATACACTGATACATTTTTATTTTCATGCTATGCGTTGCGTTGCAGCGATGACGTTTTCATCTGAAAACGCCATTTCTGCATTTCTTTCGTTGTCTTTCGGTCTCTGTTTTGTTATAAATAATCAATATATCGTCTTAAATATAATAAATAATCCCATTTCCTGGTCACCGCATCACTTTTAAACATAGTAACTAATTAACATGTAACTATATTTTTGCTGTGTCTGCAGAAGATTCTAAAAAAAATCCGTATTCATAGGACAGGACAAAGCTTGTCGGTGCATCTAACTAAAAACTAACTTGAAACTAATTAACTTAGAATAACAAAAAACAAATACCTAACTATTAAAAGTTAAGTAGGTAGTAGTTATCAACATCCTCGTCAATGGTGAGGTTTTCAGTACAAACTAAAAAATATGTATTATCCACACTAATATTATAAATGCGAAAGTAACTATCTTTCTGTCTGTCTGTCTGCCTGTTACCTTTTCACGCCGAAACCACGTAACCAATTTTGCTAAAATTTGATATGTAGATAGTTTGCATGCATGAAAAGGACATAGGCATATTATTTTTTGGAAATTCAACTCCTAAAAAGGTTAAAAGGGGTGGCAAAACTTGTATGAGAAAAATATTTTTATTGCACATTTTTGCATGAAAATTTGAATTAATGCTTTTTAGTACAAATGATGAAACACGTATTTCAGGGTTTTTCGAAATTCACCCCCATTGGGGTTTAAACGGGGCGGCTAAGTTTGTATGGGAAATTTAATTCTATTGAAATATTTTGCGTGACACTGAAATAATGCTCTGCAATACAAATTATGAGATACATATCTAAGCGTTTTTTGAAAATCAAACCCTATGAGGGTTAACGGGGCAGGCACAATTTGCGTAGGAAAAATATTTAACAGTAATTTTTACCAATACAATGCAACAATAAGTCCATAACAATGAATCACATACATTAATTTATCATTAACGAAAAACACAAAGAAATTATGATACACACAGTAGCAAAATTGGTCAAAAATCCCTACTAATATTATAAATGCGAAAGCAGCTCTGTCTGTCTGTTTGTCTGTCTGTCTCTTTGTCTGTCTGTTTGTTACGCTTTCACGCCTAAACCAGTAAACCGATTCTGATAAAATTTGGTACAGATACAAAATAGACCCTAAGGAACAACATAGTCTACTTTTTATTGCAAAAAATAGGGGAGAATGGGTAAAAAGAGGGGACGAATGTTCATATCGAAATTCGTCATTTTCAAAGCTGTAACAGTGAAACTTTGTATTTAGACATTTTATGATAAACAAAAGAACATAGGCTACTTTTTATCACTAAAAATGAGGGAGAATGGGTAAAAAGAGGTGATGAATGTTCGTATGGAAAATCGTTTTTTTGTTTGAAAGGGTATATTTCAGAGGTGGTCCCAGGGTCACCAGGTCAGGATCTGAGAATAAAATCCTGGATAAAAACGAGGGAAACTCTAAAAAAACGTTGGCAAGAATAGTGTTTTGCGGATTATGATCACTTGCTAGCATTTGACAATGGTCACTCCATACACAGACTCAACAGACTTGCGGAATAGGCTGACCATTAAGTATCTTTGAGGGATTTGGAGATATTTACACAGACGCAAGGGAGAAGATCAGCTAGCGCTCAGCGTCAAGCTCAAAGTAGAATAATTTTCAGAAGGTTTAATAGGAATGTTTTTGTTAATCCAGGATTCTATTATGACCACACGTTACAGTAAAAAAATACTCATTTGGTTTTAATTGGAAAAATTATTACAAATATCAGCATTGTGATCCCTTAAAATCCAAAGATGAAACGCAGGGTTATGCTAATGGTAAGGTATTATTACTTTTGCTTGGTGAACCAGCTGAGCCGCTAAAGTCTCTTTTATTGTGCAATTCTGATGAATCTCGAAGATTTTAAAGCAATATCCGCAAAAGCAACAATTGTTTTCAGACGACGGCGTTTAGAGTAGGTAGACACATCATTATGCCAGGATGTTCTCCCAATTTTTTTTGTGCAAGGTCAAATTTGTTTCAGAATCTGTTCATACTAATATTAAAAAGCTGAAGAGTTTAATTTTGTTGCTACAATTTCTAAATTTGAGTTTCTTAAGATATCCCCGAAGGGTTTTCTGCCTAACTGCACAACCAGAGCGCTCACGACTAGCAGAAGTCGTTACGTCCAATATGGTAGATGACAATCCTATAGCCAACCGGGTACTTATCCAATCCCGGGCAAGTGGCAACGGTACTTTTAGTAGAAAATTGAAACTTCACAATTTCTATTTGTTTTTTTTTGTTGCCCGGACCGGAGATCGAACTCAAGATCTCAAGAAGTCATTCCGAAGACGGACGGTTAGACCTCAGAGACGATATGTATATTTCTAAAATTTCGAAAAAATATTATGTTAGAGGTTTCCATATCTTGCTATACAGTTTAATTTCACAGGAATTGCCGAAGTGCAGGTAAAACTGTGGAGACAGTAACGTATTCCTACTGTTTATCTGAGGTGAAATTAGAAAAGAGAAAGTGTATGTTCAGTTTTGACGGCAAAATTGCTGAATTTATTTCAATATTTACAAAAAATAGATGAAACTTTGGATAGTGATATAGGCTACATTTTATCTTAAATTTTCAACGAGCAGTTTTGGAGAGCTAAATATCAAATTAGTAGACTACGCATTACCCGCTGTTAACTAGCCGCCGTTTACTAGCTATAACTATAACTCAAAACCACTACAAATTTATATGAGACCACAACGAAATCATGACACACCTTTTAAAAAAATAATCATCAGAAGCAGTTCATTAGTGGCCGAGTAATCGAGTAACAAATATACAAAAAAATACTTTTTGGTGTTGGTTAATGAAAACAACGTGTCCGAGAATGGACAAGCATCAGATAGCCGATAGGTTTGCTACCTATCACATTGCGCGACCCAGTATCTTCGATTGGTGATGCTAGTTGTACCTATCTCTAAGTTGTATTTCTACCAAACCTTTCGGGGATACCGGCGTGAAAATAAGTTACTTTGGAATAGGACTTTATCGTAAACATATATGTGACAAATGCAAACACTTTCAGGATATCTCAACGAGTTGGTGCGTTGTATCCGATACGCGCTGCATTCTCGGTATTGCAAATTATCAGAGGATGTTCTAATCCAGTGCTTGAGAAACATGACGAATACTCTCAGCGGGTGTTCCTCCGGCTCTGGCCGTAAGGGACAAGGCTGCAGGTTCGACGCGATGATGTCGTTGCTTGCACTTTTGAAGCAGATACACGAGGCTAATGTACCCGTTCAGGTATGGGAATACCCTAAGCTTTAGATTCTTAGTTCCTTTAAAAAAGTCTTACGATTATTCGTCGTCTTCTGACTCATAACCTAAGTTATAAGCAAATATACTGTCATTATAAAATTCTTTTTTTTTGTGCTATAAATAGTGACCGAGGTAGTCCCAGAGTTTGAACTGATTGTTTAAAATATCCTGCTTTTTGCTGGAAATGATACACAAATAATATTGATCAAAACAATTTGATTTAAAATAAAATCAAGTTCAAAGAAGTGGATTTTACTTTCAATATGTAATAAATTATTACTAATAATTACCTACCTAATAGTTTTGTCTAACACATATAATAAGATTTGTCTTTTTGAATTTTTTTTTTATTTTAATTTTTTATATCTATACATTATGATCAAAAGATAATTGCATGTGAATGTGGTTGTGTGCACTTTTGATTCTCTATCAGAAATCTTGTTGCACTTATTGTCAGCTACTTCAATGTCACGTAACAAATATT
This sequence comes from Calephelis nemesis, assembly GCA_002245505.1. Lineage (NCBI taxonomy): Eukaryota > Metazoa > Arthropoda > Insecta > Lepidoptera > Riodinidae > Calephelis > Calephelis nemesis. The sequence continues at coordinate 69,920 of NJDD01004521.1, read as the reverse complement.
TAATCTTCTTAAGTAGTTTAGTATTTATTAATCTGAAGGCGGTATCTACTTTTTGTTGTTATTGATTGAACACTTGCTTCGTGCAAATATTTTTGTTGTAATGGCTCATCATTTAGCTATTTGTTTCTGCGCAGTTACTGTATTTACCAGATCATTTTTATGTGTGGGGAGTATATATTATAGTCAATAACAAATGTGGCATACCGAACGTGCGCCGGTTTTACATATCACATCAAAGGAGGATATAAGCAAACAAATAAAATCAAAGCCTCTTTTCGTTGTGATTTTATAACTCAAGAACGGGCTCACCTATCCAAACTAAATGTTTAGGCTTTGTTCGGACTACTTAGTAGATGGTTTGTGTGAAGTTTGCATAAAATCGGTGGAACGGTCCTTCATTTATCACATTTTTTGTAACAAATGAATTAATAAATGGCGGATCATTTTGTTAAATTGTAACTTTTTTCAGTTATTTTTTCTTTTTTTGTTTTGTTGTGTTCATTCATTTAAATATGGTCATATAAGTAGCGGAGCACGTGCCGGGCCGCTAGTACTATAGAAATATACGGCCCACACACGTTTTTCTCAGACAAACTGCAAGTGTAACGTTCATTTGGTATAAACTTAATGTTATATTATTTTTGATCTGATACAGCAAATTTACTTGCAGTAGCAAACATTTTTTTTGGTATTTGGTTACATGCGTAGACGACTGTATTATTTTCCCGTATATTGAATATTTTGGCAAATATAACAAACATCGAATAGTTATACGAAGTGTGGAACCACCAAATAGAGAGCAGGTAACATGCCGCCTGCATCGTGTTAAGATACAACTTTGCTTATAGATCTCTGAGATGTAATTAATTATCGTAGACCACATGTATTAGTCTGCCAAGTGCTTAACTCTTCAGTACAGAACACTACAATGGCGAGCACTGATGCTAAGTTGGCAAAATAGCCACCCCCTTTTTTGACCAATCTAAATAAGCTACACCTGCTGAACATCATGGATCATGATATCACCTAGTTATCACCGATTGCACAGGTAGAAATTACTTGATTGCCACTAGCGGACAATAAGGTCACCAGACGCGGTACTACATTACGTAAATAATATTTATCTTTAAATATCCATACTAATATTATAAATGCGAAAGTCTGTCTGTTGCTCTTTCACGGCTATGCCGCTGAACCGATATTAATGAAATTTGATATGCATGTAGTTAAAGATCCTAGTTTAAACATCGCTTAATTATTTTTGCAAATTTTAACCTCCATAGGACTAAAATAGGAAATTAAAAGTTTGTATGAAAATCGTTTTTTAACGCTGTCGAAGTCGGCAAATAGCTAGTAGGTACTTATATCAAATTGGAATGCTGTTCGTTTGTTTCGTCGACATGTGAAAATGCCTGAACAGCTTCGATTAGAGATTCGAGTTTTAATTTTAAAATATTTGTTGAAGTTTAGAGAAAGTTTAAAATGTGCGAAAACTGGAAAAACTGCGTGAAAAGTAAGAAAAACAGCATAGTATTTTTTTCGTACAAACTGTTTACTTTTGTCAACGTCGGGTGGAACGTAAATTATTCGTCTGGACAGCTAGTGTATACCACTCAAGATAGTACCGGGAAAAGATCAATAAAACACAAACTGTTTTTTATTCATCAAAAATAATTTCAGCACTTTCAAAGTATGCTCCCTCACTATATACCTACGCCAACAAGTAATCCAATCATCTAAATATTTTTTGAACGCTGTTTCCGAAATTGAGTTGTCGCCACGAATTCTCTTTTATGTCTTCTACCGACTGAAAATGGGTGTCACGACGTTCTAATTTGATTTTAGTATAAAGAAAAAAGTCGGCTGGAGCAATATCTTGTGAATATTTCGATCTCGTTATCTTTTTACAATATTTTTTGACTGAGTAATATATTAATATCTATTTCCCTTGGTGAACGCATCACGCGTAAACGGGTGGCAATATTTTGCATCTTTTTAATGCGTTAATTATTGTCAGGAAATTGGAGAAGATTCTTTAGAAAAAGAATGCAAGCTGTACTATGCTAATGAGTAATGTTTCACTGAAATTAGAAAAATTAAAAAAACTTATGGGTTGTAATTTCACAATGATATGAATGAAGTTTATTTCGTTGGTTCGGCTCCTCAGCGTAGAATCTCCCTCTCCGTCTGGCAGCTCGTAATAGGCGAGTATAGGTTAAATAGGTCATTGACAATAAGACTGAGGTAGAGTAGGCACTGTGAAGCAACTTGCTTGTGTAGGGTTTTTTTTATGTTATAGTAAGGCAAACAAGCAGACGGATTTCCTGATGGTAAGAAATTCACGCCGCCTAGAGACACCAAAGATGGTAATGGTGCGTTGCCAACCTGAGGTCAGGATGTTAGGCCTCGAGCAAAAGTAAGTTTACCGGCTACCTTACCCTCCGAACCGGAACACGTCATGACGTTATGACGGCAGGAATAGTAAGGCGGTGGTACCAATCCGGGCGAGTCGCTGCGAAACTCTGCCACCTAGTCAGGATGTCACGGTGTTAGTGATGATAAGCCTATGCTCGCCTTTTACGAGCTGCCTGGCAAAAAAGGCAGATGGTCTATTCTGCAAAGGAGCCCGGACCAACACGGGGAAAAAATTTTTACCTATTCCTGCTGTTGTAACGCCGGTATCGTATTCTGGCACGGAGGGCAGGGTAGCTCGTAGACTTATGCAATAGGCTAACATACCGCGTACAGTATAACAACGTATCCAAATAGATGTTTTTTGTCTCTTTCCATTAGAACTGCCACGGGCTTGAGCGCTGTCCGACCTTCTTATGTAAAAAAAAGAATCTTCATTTCCCTTGGACACGGGATGACGTCTTAACGGATTAAGCAATTTTGTTTATTTATTGTCAGGAGGAGGTTCATGAATAAAAATATATATTAATAGTTAAGATAGGACAACATCTGTCAGCTCAACTAGTGACATAAAAAATACAGTTATAGCAACAGACAATGTAGTGTATGGTATAAAATCAGAGATGGAGCGAGGCGTGGAGTGGAGGCGCGGTCCGCGCGGTTGTGTTGTGCGGCGGGG
>NJDD01004521.1:44659-57660 GCA_002245505.1 Calephelis nemesis | reverse complement strand
TTTAATTCCACATATAAACTTTTTCCTAATTCTGAGTAGTTTTTCTGAAAAACTAAGAAATGCAAATAATAATCTAATATCCCTAGACAGTGTTGATGTGTGTACATTATAAAAATCGGAAAGGTCTGTGTTAAGCTATCTAGTAGTTATGGGTCTGCTTATTTAATTTAACTAGTGGTCGCCCTATCGAGGTCGACCTAGGGTCGAAATTCGACCCTAATAAATTTTAATATCTTGCTGATAAGAACGCCATCTTCATTTCTCAAGATTAACTACTTGGTTTCCAAACTTTGATGCGCCTTCTGTGATCTTTTATCGTTATCATCAGTATATTTATTTGTGTGTGTCAAATGCATGGTAGTGTGGGTAATGTTTTATTTATTAATTTAATGTACTTTATATGCATTATTATTAAAAAATATTCGCGTTCTGTAGTTCACCTACACATAAACTATAAGTGTGCCAAATTATATGCTCTTGCGTCTGCGCAATTTTCGTAAAAAGGGGTCCACAGTTTTGGCATCACGTATTAATGTGTAGATTACCTACCTATTTCATTCTTTCAAAATATGAATAAATGTTATGTAATGTTATGTAAATACAAATATGACGCACGTGAAACATCGGCCTTAAGCTTGTAAATTACAATTCTGTAACAGGCTTATTCACGAACGATTCATCAATTTAAATAATGTTAAAAGTTCGAAATATTATGTACTATAGCAGTTCAAAAACGGATGGGATTCGAAAATAGCGATCAAATTAAACGCTGTCACCGGTGACGTGTAGCTGAATAAAGCCCAAAACAACAGAAAGACGACAATAGCCGATGTTTAGACAATATAGTTAATAGTAATATTAATATGTTTTATGATGGTTGATGGTTGACATGAACAAACGAATAGGTTTACTATTTAGAGCGTATTACAGAAATGGCAAATTTTAATTACCTTATTTACAATAAACTGTCTCATTCTATTCGTAACATTAGAGAGATAGCCAAATTCAAAAAAACGCTCATACGTTTTTTAAAATTAAAGTCCTGTTATGATTTAAATGAATATTTTATCGACGATTTCAATTTAGAATAAGAAAACATCAAGTGTTTTCTTATTCTAAAATCCTTTTTGATGAGGTCACGATTTTTTTATTTTTATTTTATTTTAATTATAATGTTTAGTTAATAATTTTGTTTTGGAGAAATTTGACATTACGAATTTTATTTAACTCATTAATGACTATTTTTTTAATTTAAACTTAAGTTGGACATAGGATTTGAATTTGTTTATATTGACATACTTATTGAAATATTTCAGCTTCAATATGGAAATCGTATCGTATGGAATCGTGAAATCAGTTTATTATCATGTTTATAATCTATTTAATTAAAAAAGAATGTTATTTGTAATGGTACACGTCTCATATTATGTGCTAATGTTTTATTTATAATTATTGTTAAGGGACGTACAGTGTGGCACAAACCTAATTTATGTTGTTTTAAGTAGTATACAAAAATAATTTTAAGTACCCACAATCATATTAGCATAATAATTCTGTACGCCTACTCGGCAGGTTTTAGAGACCAATTTTTGATGTATCATCAGTGATGTATAATACCTAAAGCCACAGAATAAATGACTTTTGACTTTTTTTTGACATTTTTTGGTAATGGAAGGCAAACAAGCAGACGGATTTCCTCATAGTAAGAAATTCACGCCGCCTAGAGACACCAAAGGTGGTAATGGTGTGTTGCCAACCTGAGACGGGGATGTTAGGCCTCAAGCAAAAGTAACTTTACCTGCTACCTTAACCTCCGAACCGGAACATGTTAACGGCAAGCATTGGATGTTATGGTGGCAGGAATAGGTAAGCCGGTGGTACTAGTCCGGATGAGTCGGTGCGAAACTCTATCATCAAGTAGAATGTCACAACGTTAATGACGGTAAGCCTATGCTCGCCTTTTACGAGCTGCCTGGCAGGAAGGCAGATGGTCTATTCTGCGAAGGAGCCCGGACCAACACGGAAGAAAAAAAAATGTAGATACATTAAAAAACATTATTTTTAAACGCAATGTATCAATTCAATTGTTTAGTAAATATAATGTGTAGTCAGATGACGTTGAAAGATTGATTGCAAGCCCGGATTGCTATTAATAAGTTCTGTGAATAAATTTGAAGTGCTTAAATTGTATGGCGTACCGTGAGGAATGCGTAATATATTACTTAAGTATTCTTGTTAAGGTGTACAATGGGAGTAAGGGCATCGTCATACCGGATTTGTGATTCGCCACGGTCTGGTAGCTCGCGACATAGATTAAAAAGTAAGGCGTGGATTCGATGAAATTCCATTTAAAAATAGAACATGGAAATTGGTAGGTAGAGCTTTAGCGAAATCGCGTCTGTTATCTTCTAATAGATAAATAGTAAAAAGTATTCAAAATCATTTTTATGCTTTTTCGTATTAATTTAAAGATTAGTCTGTCTATTCCAGAGATAATCTATCTGTAGATAGTACCTATATTTGATTGAAGAGTTATACCGTTATCTTTGAAATTCCAAATTCTTCTTCTTCAAAATTCTTCTTATCCAAATTTTTATTGTGTATTTTTCCCATCCAATGAAAAACGACTTGGTTGTGACTCCGTTGAAATTTAGGAATCGCCATTTTGAAAGGCGAATTTTATATTTTTGTATCTGTGGTTTAACCTGATGAAAAAAATAATTCCGAAGACGTATTTACTCTTTTTTAACCGATTTTAAATAGGAGGATGTCTTCAATATGACTGTTTCTATGTCTTTTTGTATGTTTGTTACAATAACTCTGCCAATTGTCAAGCTATTTTAATGGTTCTTTTTTAGAAAGATAGATCACGATTCCGAGGTGGTCCCATATTAGTTTTATCATGATCCGACTAGTAAGCGCTATGTCTATATAACTCAAAAACTACTGACAGGTTGCTGATAAAAGTTACGTGGGACTATTTCGAAAATATTTTTTATGTTTCGAAAAAATAATTGTCAAATCGCGATTTGGCCGCAATTTTCAAATTGGGTACCACCAATGAAATAGTTGGGGTCGGTTTTTACAGTTTTACTGCGCTGAATTATTTTGGCTCAACATTTTTAAGTGCGTAACACATCGATACTTTGCAATCCATACGGACGATATGTTCGCTTCGTGACCTGATGATTTGTTATCTATAGTAATTTTTCATGCGTCTACTTCTTAGATTATTTTACTTTGTAAAATCTATATCATTTATTTATTAAAGTATGCAGTATATATTTTGATACCCTTAACAAAGTTTTTATTTTATTTGTGTTATCATTACCAACGATTTGATTTTCCACTGACTATTGTAATATTTGTTTGACTAGCAACATAACAATTAAATAAGGAAAATTATAAATACCATTTCTTTTTACGGCTCACGAGGATAATTAATGTAGAAACATTACGTTATGGTGTTCCAATATGATCCATTGCAAGTGTATCTACAGTGGTGAAATTAGAAGTAAAGAGGTATTATTACTTCGTTAATTTTATTTTTGCTTAAGAAAAGACCCTAAGCCATATGGGTAAATGCAAGTCACGGGCCGGGTACGTCAACATGTGTGACCTTGGGGCAGCGCGTAAAGCTTATCTTGACGCTCACTACTGTACCTACTCGCAAGCGGGCTGCAATGTTTTTCATTCTTACCATTCGATTACTGGCCGCGGCCGAGCATGCCGTGAACGTATATAAACGGCAATCGCGTTGATCGAGTGCTTTGTTTTCGAAATCCGCGATCGGTACCGGTTGTTTATGTTATATGAAGAGTAAATATACATTTCAGTTTTGTTTGGAGTTAAAGAAATTTTATTTTAAAATAATTAAATCTTCACAGTATTAGATAAGTAAAATAAACATGTATATAAGTGTTATATTGTTAGTGATTTTAATATCTTTGTTATTGCTACTTAGCATATTTCATTATGCTTCAAGTGGAAGAAAATATTGGCAGAGTAAAAAAGTGCCATATAGAGAGCCATGTCCAATATTTGGAAATTTTGGTGCTACATTAACCATGAGACGGAGCTACACAAATATGCTTCAATTGTTTTATGATAGCTTTCGAGACCAGAAATTTGTGGGGATATTTCAAGCTCGAAGACCAGCCTTGATGCTAATCGACTTAGAGTTGGTAAAGTATGTCCTCTCCAAAGAGTTTTCTTCGTTCAGCGATCGAATATCCGTGTCTACTGATACAAAGCGGGAACCACTTCTGCGAAATCTGGCTAACATGAGTGGCCAAGAGTGGAAAGCAATGAGACATATAGTTACGCCCACTTTTTCCTCTGCTAAGATGAAAGCTATGTTCCCTCTAGTTGCGGAATGTGCTAAAACATTGAAATCAACCCTTGATAGAGAGCATTTAAATGATATTGACGTTTCGAAATTGATGTGTCGATACACAACAGACGTAATCGGTAGTTGTGCTTTCGGAGTAGATCCAGGAGCATTGAAAGATGAACAGTCTCCTTTTATGATTATGTCTCAAAAAATGTTTAAGACTGACCGATCGACCATCCTGAAAAGATATTGTCGCACATTTTTCCCTAGAATATTTAAATTTTTGAATCTCAAGACTTACACCCAGGAAGTTGAGGTTTTCTTCACAGATATTATTAGTCAAGTTCTGACTGAGAGACGTACGACAGGGAAGCAAAGAAATGATTTTCTCCAATTGATGTTAAACGTTCAAACCAAAGATGCTGGGTTTCCAATGACAGATGCTTTGATTACTTCAAACTCCTTTATTTTCATGCTAGCTGGTCTAGAAACAACGGCTACAACATTATCATTTTGTATGTATCAGCTGGCTAAAGACATGGATTTACAAAACAAACTAAGGGCAGAGGTCAATGACTCACTCTCTGGATTTGGTGACTTAAATTATGAGGCGGTGTGCGCAATGCGCTTAGTTATTAAGACATTTTATGAAACTTTGCGAATGCATCCTCCAACACCGCTAACTACAAGACTTTGCACTTCGCCTTGCACCTTAGCTGACACCGACCTAATCGTCAAGCCAAGGGATGCTTTTCTTGTACCAATTTACTGTATACAGAACGATCCTGGGAATTTTTCAAATCCTGATAAATTTGATCCGGAGCGTTTTGAAGATGACTTAAGCCCGGCGGGTTTTATGGCTTTTGGTGAAGGCCCGAGAAGCTGCCCAGGTAAAGACAGTTTTTAATAATAATATTAATTATAGAAAAATAGGAAAACAACTTTAAATAATTCTTTTTTGTTTTATAAACATACCTACATTAGATCGCGAAACAGTGGTCATTCAGTGTGATATCTTAGGTTAAATGGCTATTAAAGTTACAATGTTTAATAAGCATTTATAACTGTAGGTAATAAACGAACTCGTAGGGCGTTTAATTCAATAAGTACTAGTACTAGTTTTGAATGAATACACTGTGGAGTACCCATTCTCTCAAACTGATTTGTTGATGTACATTTAAATAAGTGTACAAATGTTGTCATTTATCCAACTACGGCAATTTTGTAGTGAAGAATAATGAATAGTGCACTTGAGCGAGCAAAAATAAAGACAATGTTATAGGTCATAGCCATGTTAGAGATTTAGCGGTAGTAAAGGATAAAAGTACAAAAATGAAACAAAAACAAAAGAGATGGAACATTTTACATGTCAGATTAGTCTGAAAATGTCGAATTGTGACGTTTTTAATCACTTTTTCGAAGAATAGATGAAACGTCTGTAAAAAATTGTACAGACTAACAGGATAGCAATACAATGGTTTGTTTCTTTCTATTACTTTCGTTGAAAGAAGATTTCAATAATTTAAAATTAGTTTCTATTTCTTCTTTTATAAATATGGCTTTTAATCGTTTTAAAATTAGTTTAGTTAGTGCGCAACAAAACACGTCTAGTGCTGTCAAATGAGTTTGTACATGACATTTCTAGAGACCCTTAGGCCATAGGTACATTTTTAATTTTAACGTATCCGGCAAAAATTGTGTTTCGAAATTTTGAAACGGAATTTCGTAAAGGAATTCTGCGTGTATGTGGCGGTCGTTAATGTATTCCTCGGAAAACGTCACGAGTTGACATATACGTACTAATCTGACTTGTGTAAAAAGTTCCATCTCTTTGATTACTGTTTCATTTTAAAAAGATAGTATACACCTAAAATAAGATTTATCATTAAAACTGTCATATAAATTTACTTAACTTTTATAAACACTTTTTTATATTACTTCAGCAATTTGTGTCTAGCTTCGAAATATCGTCACAGTCAGTGAACAGTATTTCTCTTTGTTAAACTACCAAGCTACAGGTTTTTTGTTTCTGTTATGACTAACGTGATGTTTTTAAATTCAATCCTGTGTATACGAGTGTTATCATAATATTCTTTGTTTAAATTTAAGACGAGGTCGTTTTTGTTTAAATTGAGCCATTGATAAATTTAAACAATTATAATTAAACCCCGTCTCGCTATTTTAAAGTCTAACGGCCAATATTAATAATCAATCCTAATCCAAAACTTGCTGTCTAAGATTGATATTTTGATCCATTTTTCTGTTATCGCCAATAACATATCTGTGGACAGGATAAATATGGCAATTAAGTATAGGATAGGCCGGCGGATACGCAGCTATTTAGATTGCTTGAAATCCATCTTTATAGATACATTATTGAAATTGGCCGTAAGTGATTGAGTTAAGCTGTTTAATTTGTAAACATTTCAAGAAACGCCTCGGCGATCTCACTACAAAGCAAACACTTGCATTTCTTAGAATTTAAGATCGTAAATACCAAGTTTTGTATAAATATAGCCCATTGTTTTATTTCAGGGGCGCGTTTCGCGCAGCTGATGTTTACTGCGGGACTGGCGGCGATATTGCAAAGCTTTTCAGTGGAGCCGTGTGCCAAAACATCACCAACAATAAATTACGATCCTCGTAGTGTTATGCTGAAGAATAAGGGTGGGATTTGGCTCAAATTTAAGCCGCTTAAATAATTGTTTTCGACCACAGAGTCTGTGCTTATTTCTAAGAAGCCTAGAAGCATGGTTGCATCCAAATCTTGCCCCTTGTTGAGCACAGTACCCATTTCGGGCTAGATTAACGTGATCAGCACAATGTCCAGGTGAATCCTTAGAGGACATTCATTAATCACGTGATTTTTATTAAGCATTTTTAATTGGTGTACGTAAACCTTCTAATTTAAGGTAAAATTGTGCATGTATTGTGTTAGGAGATCTCCTAAGTGTAATGTGACAAACAGGAGGGACATATTTGTAAACCCGACTCGGGAAACAATCCAACTTTACACGTCCTTCTCAAATTCTATCAAAGAACCGCCACAAAGTACACCAACTGACGATCCACGTATGTTTCGTTCTGACACCAGGACATCCTTCAGAAAATCGAAAAACATTTGTATCGTCACGCCCATACCCTGGAAGAGGTAGGCGGAGCCACAACCAAACCATCCACGACTAGCCGAAGATACTAAGTCCTACAACGTAATAGGTGGCAAGCCTATCGCCAACCGGGCACATATCCAAACCCGAACAACTTTTTTTTATTAGAAAAGTGGAAAAACCCAATTTCCTTTTTGTTGCCTGACCTGGGCTTCGAACCCGGGACCTCATGCAGTCAAGTCCAACAACTGAATCGCTAGACCACAGAGGCGATTTTTGTAATTTATTTGTTCTATAACAACTAATTCCCATTGTAGCAATACATAATCATACAAAAACCATGATTCTACTTAAACTTGAAAATTTTTTTTATACACAGATGTATATAAATACATTTATTATATTTATATTTACGTAACTAACGAAAAGGAAAAAAGAAAAAAACTAAAAAACACTCAGTTGTTTATGTTATATTACAAAAAGTCGCTACTGAAACGGTATTTTAAAAATTATTTACAAAGTTGGTATTTTTTTTAATTAGTATTCAGTAAATCTCTTCACATCCGTGTCTTCGAAAAGGTAGGGACAGGGATAACCAGGGCACTCACAATTAACCGAAGGTACAATCCATAATATGATGAATGGGTCCTATCGACAACCGGGCATATATCCAATACCGAGCAACGTTGTTTTGATTTAAAAAAAATAAAAACGCATTTTGAGTTGCTTACTTAGATGATTATCGGATTTATTCTCTGGACGTTCACGCTCACGAGTAATACTGTAGACATGTCCGCCGGACTTCGCTACTAAAGGTCTGCGTAATATTTGCTAGTGTAGAACCATCACAGGCTATCTGGCACACTTGATTTGCTATAGTGGCAAGGTTTAGCGGAAATGCAAACTAGCCCGCGGGCAAGTCGGTCTAATGTGTTCCCCGCTTATGTAATTAATTAAATACATAATTGGACTAAAACTCAAAATGTGCTAAACCAATTACCAAATCCCTTCACGTGATTAATAAAGGATGATGTGCTGTCCTGATTTGGCCCAATCTTAGCTATACTACAGTTGTACTATTTAAATTATGCGCTTCGGCTATATTCGTCAAGCTTCGGAAATCCGAATGTGTTTTTAAGATATCTGTATAGAGTTGTTGTTACATATAATTAATCATTTCGCTTAAATTTAGATTAGGTCAGCCAATTTAAAAATAAAAGTATGAAGTGTAAAAAGTGTAAAGCCGAAGTGCATAATTTAAATAGTAGTACTGTACATGGGGTGATTATGACTAAGGAAGAGAGAACAGTGAAGGAATCAAAAATATCAAGATGCGTTTGTTTGCTTTATGTGAATAAACGCATGGCTGACTTATGTACAATTTGTACTTATTTATTAATGAATATCTCCAATTAACATTTTGAAAGTGTATTGATATGAGTTTTAATGTTATTTTTATGTTTAACAGCTTTTGTAATGTGAGTTATGTCAATGATTTATCATAGAAAGTTGATACATTTACCTGACAGTATTTTAGGTTATGAAACCCAACTATTTATATAATGTTTAAAAATAAATGACACACTTTGGTCTGCTATAATAATATTTAACCTTTTAACCTCATTATCAGTTCAAATTGCATATGACTAAAATACATAATTATCTATATCTGTACTAAATAGTGGTATAAATGCGACAGTGTATCTAGCTGCTATACTCTCACGGCTGAACAACTGAACCAATTTTAGTGAAATTTATTATGCATGTAGTTGAAGATCCTAGTTCAAAACTAATATTTTTTTATTTACTCCCCATGTTGGTCCAGGCTCCTTTGCAGAATATACTGTTTGTTTCCTGCCAAGTATCTCATAAAAGGCGAGCATAGGCTTACCGTCACTAACACCTTGATATCCTACAAGGTGGTAGAGTTTCGCAGTGACTCGCCCGATTGGTACCACCACCATACCTATTCTTGCCGCCATAACGTCAGTGCTTGCCGACGTGTTCCTTTTCGGAGGATAAGGTAACTAGCCGGTAAACTTGCTTTTGCTTGAAGTCTAACATCCCGGCCCCAGATTGGAAACGCACCATTACCACGTGAATTTCTTACTATTAGAAAGTCCGCCTACTTATTTGCCTTCGAATATCATAAAAATGTGACTCATTGAATGGGGTCGAAACCCAATACTTTTTAAATTTATGCGACTATCCATTACGTGTTTTATAAAAACGTAATAGAAGGGCGAGATTCGCTCGTCTAGGGCGAGATTCGTTTCGTTGATGTAAAATAATCGCCATACAAACAAATCGATGGTAATTTAAAAACACTTCACTTTCTTAGGTTAAAACAATCTGAAAGGGTTACACTCAATATTGTGGATATTTGCGGTTAGACAGGTTTTTTATGATATTGGAAGGCAAACAAACAGATGGATTTCCTGATGGTAAGAAATTTTCGCCGCCTAGAGACACCAAAGGTAGTGATGGTGCGTCGCCAACCTGAGGCCGGGATGTTAGGCCTCGAGCAAAACTGAGTTTACCGCCTAACTTACTCTTCGAAACGGAATACATCATGACGTTATGGCGGCAGAAATAGGTAAGGCGGTGGTACCAATCCGGATGAGTCGATGCGAAATTCTACCACCTAGTCTGATGTCACGATGATAGTGACGGTAAGCCTATGCTCGCCTTTTACGAGCTACCTGGCAGGAAGGCAGATGGTCTATTCTGTAAAGTAACCCGGACCAACACGGAGTGGGTATTTATTCCACCTTTCAAAAAAGTAGCTCTTTACCTGCACCTTTTTACCAATACCATTTACCTTGCAACAAAACTGTTTTAATAGCATTCCAAAGTGTGCATTATATTTTATAATTATTTCTGTATGATTGCTAAGAGTGTTGATATTGTTATAGGTTATCTACTTAACTGTAATTCATCCTTTATATTTTATAAATAGGATGAATAATTAGACTGAGTAATGTTACTTAATTGTTATCAAACATATTTTATTAAAAATGTATAATTAGATTTAAAATAAATGCCGGAATAAAATATATAAGTCTACATAATTATGAGTATTATTTTGCACAAATTTATCACTGATTGATATCATAATGTGTCGCTTTCACGGAAGTAGAATATTAGTCTTAGAACTAGTTTTAGGTTATCTAACTTATACATTCAAATACTAGTTTGAAATATTTATTAAAAAAATTAAATGAAATTGTTTACTTTTGGTGGTAATTTCTTTGCGCATTCACTATTAACTAATTTCAAGTTATCGCTATCTTCTTGAAAGTAATAGAAAGAGAAAAAGCACTTTTATTGTTGGCAGTTTAGTTTGTACACGACATTTCTACATACGTTTATCTTTCGGAAACGTTGATTTAAAACGTCATTAGTTGACATGTCCTGTCTCTTCTAAAAAAATTTTTTATCTCTTTTGTTTTTGTTACATTTGAAAAAGATGGCATGCATCTAAAATAATTTATGTTTGTGTTTGGCAGAATCACCTCCATTATGTGCTTAAATATTAACTAGCTTAGGGGGAGTCCATTAAGTTCAATAGGCTTTTTAGTAATCCCTTAAAAATATATCGTAAGCCTTTCCCCCAACTATATAATAAATTTTTGACTAAAAAATCGGCATGTTAATTGATTAAATGATTAAGTGTATGGACTTAGTCTTATACATAGAGACAACTGCTAACGCCTTAAAAAAAAAGACAACTGCTAACGCCTTATTCTTACCTATGTGCGTTGGTTGATTTAATAATATTATTTTAGTGTCAGTATTGGGTTCCTGTCATTTTTGTTTTATCTAACTATGACAGTCGTATGATATGCTATCACCAGCTACATCATTATCTATCTTGTTTCGTATTTTAAATGTTTTTGTTATTCCGCTACAAAAAGCTTATCTTAGATTGGGTGGGTCTGTATCAGTATTATCAGGAACTAAGTTCCAGATTTGTTTGATATGAAGATCTCAGCTGTATTTTTATTAATTAACAATATAAAATAACATGCCTAATATTAAAGGGTAAAGTAGTCTACTGGAAATAACAAAACCAGAGAAATAGTAATCAGTAGTTCTATAGATAGATAAAGAATCCAAAGTGACAAAGGAAGAGAAGGTATTTAATTGAAAATGTTTAAAATTTGGACGGAGAGCCAATCTGGTTTTATTTTAAATAGAAAGTTTTTCATGTGTTCTAATTCGACATGTGACACCGACGCCGACACGGCGAACTTCCTTCACTTGAGTGCTATGTGTGTGCTCTGCCAATCCTGCAGCCCCCCTGCATTGAACATATGTAAATATAATATGACCTGTACCTTAAAATGTTTTTCCACATCTGGATATTATGTTATTTGGTCCCTTCAACCTAAATGTAGTTATGTTAAACTTATTATTAGCAATAATAACTAGTTATTACCGTAGTTGGAAAAAATGCGGGATAATTAGGTATGTAGAGCACATACACATACATACATTAATAAAAATACACATACATTAAATTGGTTTACTCGTTAATGAATAATCGCCCAATAAACGTAAAGTAACTACTAGCAAAATTTTGTTGCATTTCTGTAGATTATACACGAATCAAGCAGGATACAAACAGACGGACAAATGATTCTAAAAACGTTAAAAGTTTTAGTCGCGTGCACCATTTTTTTAACATCCTCAATGTACAGAATTCATTGTTCTACAGTTTTAATATGAGTGTAGATAAATTATAAGAAACAATTAGATTGTTCCTCTGACAGTAAGAGACGCCTGTAGCACAGAATAATAAGTACTAACGTACCTATAGTCTGGATCTGCGTTGCATTTGCAACAAGCAAAACCAGACAATACAGTGGATAACATTTTCTAGTGAAATAGCGACAGTCACAACACAGGTACTAACGCCAGATCTCCCGGATTAGACTCACAAGATTTTATCACAATATTTAGCGATGCAGATATTTCTAATATAATTTTATCAAAAGAAATGTAAGTAAAAGAAATCTTTGCATGTAGCCCACACAAGGATGTGTTAGAGTTTTATGAAAATATTTATAATTGTCGGTAGAGTGGACATTAACAAAGGTCATCACAGTGAATTGCGAAATAAAATTATTAATAGCTGAATATGACGTGTATTAAGTTGTTACAAAATTCTTTATTTATACCACCATATTTTACCACATTGTGGTGTGCAAACATTTTGTACAAATTTACTATTATATTTAAAATTTGATTAGGTTTAACCCTGGCTGTCATAAGCTATGGAAATAAGTATGTTTATATTTTCGACGCTTATAAATCGAAAGCAAATAAGTATTTTATACGGGTCTACTGAATATTGTTAGTTGTGGCAAAGTAAACACACAATAGTAGGACAACTGCCAAGTGTAACCGGTCTTAGTTAAGAGACATTATAGCATTATGAGATACTTAATACGGTCAACATTACATTTGTGTATCTATATATTTTATGAAGTGCATTCGAGTTACACTTTTGGCCATGTTTGTGTACAATTGTGAATTATGAGATCACTCTCACCGTC
>NJDD01004521.1:3167-23815 GCA_002245505.1 Calephelis nemesis | reverse complement strand
GCACTCCCCGCGCCCCACCCCGCTCCTCGCCACCGCCTTTCGGATACTGACACAATGCTCCACGCACCACCACTGTAGGGCTATCATTCTTAAGGTATGCTCTGTAACTTCTCGCAGGTAGTTACAGTAAATGTATTTGATATGAAAAAAGTATCAATGCAGTAAATGTGCCAACACTGAGGACCGTTAGGGGAGCGATGGACACTAAATTGTTAAGCTTTTGTCGGTTAGATGTTGGAGAAAAAAGTCCTGTCCCTTTTATATTTATAGCTATACGAGGATCATGTAAAACCTGAAAAAGCATCTAAAGACAGTTGATGATATGCGAGCGTATCAGATATTGGAAGAATACTTGCATAATGTTTTTTCGGTATTTTGGCTAATGAACATAGATGGTTTAGTTTTTAAAGTTTCTGACCTTACTTATGTCCCGCTCATGTGATCAAAATGTTAAACACTGTTTGGTATGCAATAAACCTAGCGTATCGATAATGTTTATTATCAAAAATATAAGATTACCCCGTACGCGTGCCTGTATAAGGTAGCTTTATAAACATTTACCTTACAGATTTTATATAATTTAACACGTCTGAGTAACTTCGCAAATCCCTTCTTGGGCTCCTTCACTACAATTACAATAATGAGTCTAAATGTTTTGTACAATGAAATATTTTTTTTTATGCACAATAAGCAAATTTCATTTTAATAAGGAATAAGTGCGTTAAGAAGTTGTCACAAAGACATCTATATATGCCAACCTATGCTATCGCATTGTAGTACGCAAGAATTTTATTTATATTTGAACAAATGAATTATGTATATAGTAGTATTTCATAACATTTAAATATTCATAATTACAAGTAATATTAACTTTAATTCTTTCTACTCTATGCTACTAGTGCTACCACTCATAGTAAGCCTCAATAAGAAACGACGAAACAAACTCCTCGGCATTAATGAAAATTGTATTAACTTTTCTGCAAGAATATTGTTTACACTATAACATTTTTCTCTAACAGCAAGAAAAATACAATCTTCCAAAATATTTTTACTGAAATATTAAGTTTTTGGCATGGCACATGTGGTTTCTTACTATTTGCAGAATGTGCAATTTCTAATATTTCAGCATTTGCTGATGTGTTTTTAACAAATTCACTTGCAACAAGATATATCTGTATAAATATATATCTATATAACAAGAGAAAAGTAAAATTTTGATCGTCATTGTTGTGGTTTGAATGATTGCAGCAGATTAACAACACTTGTCGCTCGTATACATTTTTTGCAAAGAAACTCCTCAAATAGGAATACCATATTGCAAAACAGAAGACACATATGCATGATAAGCTAAGAGAGATGCATTCAAGCCTGCCACTTCTATTATTCTTCTCTATACATATGAAAACCTATCAATTTTATGATGAAGTCAATTACTGTGAGATTTTTAAATTTGAGGAATCGAATTCAGAAAGAAACTATTCACGTGGGCTATACTAGTGTATAACCGGACCAGACCGGAATCGCGGCCACATATTGAATAACATTTTTTATTCTTAGGAAATTGGTAAAAGCTACATTCGTCGATATAATAATATTATTAACAAATACATAAAATTTTTAGTCTCTAGAATGTGCTCAAAATTCTACTGTTTTTTTTTTGTAACATTCGTTTTAATATTATTTTCATTGTTACTTTGTTGTTTTAGTTGTTTCGTCAGCTAATTTTTTTTATTTTCACACTCATTGAAAAGGATAATCATCAACAAATAAGATGGAGTCATGACTTGTAGTATCAGGCAGAACAGTTATGTAAATACAAAAAATAATGGTTCTAAAAATAGTCCTGAATATACTAACTTGTGGCTTGTAGTATAACACAAGTCTTTAAAATATAATTTGAATGTTTAAGTATTTCCACTTACTTTTGTTATCTTAATACACCGTTTTTTTAAATAGCTAATGCCATAAGTTTTGTTTTATGTGATACAAAATCAAACGCGCTACTTACTCAAATCTAAATATACAGACAGTGGATATTTTTTATAATTTAAACATTCTGTTATACTTTTTACTAAGTCGCAATATGGTATATAATGCCTGCCTGCCTTTTTTAATTCGTATTGATTATTTTTAAATGAGTTAAAATTGAGTAAATTCAAATGCCATACTCAACTCTCTGCATTGATATAAATTAAATGGAATAAAATGTTTAAAAAGTCATTCAAAATAAATGATGAGCATTTCTAAGTAGGCATATCTGTATCTGTGTCAAAACTGTCTAGTTACCTATGTGTGGTTTATACGTGTGTGTAGAGCGAGGTACTGGGTTGCGCGATCCGCAGCCCGGCGGGCACGGCGCTGTGTGGTCGGCTGGCGCGCTCACCGGAGGGAGCGGGGGCCGTACTGCGGGCGCTGGCCCCGCCCGCCCCGCGCCGCCTGCTGCCCGCGCTCGCGCACGCCGCACACCACGCGCGCACGCAGCTGCTGCAATCGGGTCAGTACATGTTACTGATGCTTTGGATATCCGTCACCTTTTTGGATCTTTTACCTGATTAGCTTTAAATGATTAATTTGGCTGGCTGGTTAGCTTCTTAGAGGCCTGTAATTCAGGTTTTCATTAACCTGAAATAGGTTTCATATTCTCACTAGTTAATTTAAGTACAGTAAAACTGCAAAAAATACTTCAGTTATAATCATTATGTAAACTCGGTGGCAATGAAACCACCTAGGATGTACGCTCATTAAAATACAAAAATATTTTTTAAATCGGTTTAAAAACTATTAATCGGTAAAAAAGTGTGCTAAACATTTAAGCTCCTATTTTTTTGCAAAGTAAGATAAAATATAAATGATGTGGTATTCGTATTAAAAAATAAAAAAAAACCTAGAGTTCTAAATTTTAAAGGGCATAGAATAAATTATCACAAAGCGATTGAGATAAAAACTATAACAATTCGGGATTTTTACTTTTCATTGTTGGAATTTAGCGGAATTCCACAGTACATAAAATTTTAAGGTGAGTTTTGTCTAAGAAATGTATAGAAAAAAATTGGCTAGTAGATTTAAAATGAAATGCAATATGTTTATTCGCGGAATATTTATTTTATAACGGAATTATAAAATACATATTTAAGCGTTCCAACACTTATTATCACATTGTGGTGTGTAAATATTTTAAAATTGATGAAAATGTATTATTTAATTACATATGTTAATTCAAGTTTATTACAAGATTAATTATTTTAAAGTGTTATTAAATTAAATCATAGGTTTAAATTTTAAATTTGTTTCTAACAGCGGATCTTCTGGAGCTATTATCAAGCTGTCTCCTAACCGGTGACGTATCGGAGATAGTGTTGGCGGGGCGCGCGGTGTGGGCGCTGGCCGCTAACAATCACAGGGTAATTGTTTTATACCTAATTATTATAATATTAACATTCTAAACACAAAGCTGGTAACCAAAAGAAATTTAATTGACGCTAATGTTCGTTATATTATAATAAATGTAGTTGATTCATTTGGTAAAAGACTTTTTCGATAATAATAACCATACCTAGTACTAGTATGTAGTATGTAGTCAGGTTCTTAGGCCACGTGTGCAAGTCTACTGTTTACCTTAACTTGCAGAACGATCTGGGCGAACTGCTGCACAACACTACAACCTAGCTATGATTGACTGCACTCAGTCAATCAGTTAATATAGTTATTTAACTTTTTTTTATGATACTGGAAGGCAAACAAGCAGACGGATTTCCTGATGGTAAGAAATTCACGCCTAGAGACACCAATTAAGGTAGTGATGGTGCGTTGCCAACCTGAGGACGGGACCTTACCCTCGGTATCGGAAAACGCCATGACGTTATGACGACAGGAATAGGTAAGGCGGAGGTACCAATCCGGGCGAGTCGCTGCGAAACTCTACCACCTTGTCAGATGTCACGGTGCTAGTGACGGTGAGTATATACTCGCCTTTTATGAGCTGCCTGGCAGGAAGGCAGATGGTCTATTCTGCAAAGGAGCCCTGACCAACATAAACAAAACTTAATAGAATACCACCATGCGGTGGGGTCGTTACGTCCCAACTCTCGTATTATGCTAGGCTAGTATGCCTGTCAATCTGTGTACCGTTTTATAACGTCCCTATTAACTTACGGCCAAAATTGGTAACCTGTCTAAGATAAGAGATTGGATTACTTTAGATCAGTTACCAGGCAACCACTCTTATTTTTCAATTATTAACAAAAATAACTTAGCAACAAGGCTCTAGAAGGCCTATCTTTTTTTAGCTTATCCATTTTGGACGTTAGTGTGTATCGACGTGATTGTATAACACAATCATTTAAAAAAATCTGTTTGTCATAACCAGGATCTGGCTTCAGACCTAAAATATTCCTTTTTAGTTGCAGTTGCGTAAACCCGTTAAAGCTAGACACAAAAAGTGTATAGCAAAATTGTTCCCCTACTACATGAAAGTCGCCAACGGCATAGCTTCTAAATATTTAAATCTTATAATATTCGTGTAGATTGCTTTACTATCAACTTTTTATTATAATTAACAGCAATTTATAGTAATGCAATATTTACGAAGGTGTTTTTATAAATATAATATCAGATGTAAAATAAGCCGTTGCTAATTCCGCGTAATTACGCTTACGCGGAATTAGCAAAATAAAGGCTTATTTTACATCTGTTATAATGGATTTCCGCAAAGTAGAACCTGATTCAATAAAATATAATATCAATCCTTAACCAAAAAGTACGTTATTCTTCGCAAGAATTTAACATTGACCAAAATTGTGTTTGATGTAATTATATGTGAACGAGTATCTTAGGAGATATTATGGTTTAAAAAGAACTTGGAAACAAAAAGAAAAAAAAAACTAACAAAGAAACATTTTTATATAATGTTAAACTAAAAATTTAAAAAAAATATTCCATAGGTTCACATAAAAATATCAAACTACTAAAAGTATCGTAAAAAAGCGTGAGTTGCTAGGTTTCAAAAGTAATTATTATTAACAGATATTAGTAACAGTATACTGAGTGTAAAATAATTAGCAAGCTCTCTGCGCCATAATTCGTTTTTTGTTTATTTCAACGTGTACAAAATTATTTTCTACATTTTAGTTGAAAGGGTATTTCAAAGTTTATTAAACAGTTATTTAATTTGATTTCATGTAAAACTATCTGTTATTTCTTTTCGGATTCAAGTTTCAAAGTTATAGTTGGGCAATGTTATTGTGTGACAGGCAAAACTAATCCTCCGAAGTGCTGGAATAACTTCAGCAGTTCAGGCGACCATGGAGCGGCTGCAGAAGACCACCGAGGAGTCCGCACAGAGGGCGCTCGAGCTGCTCACCTACACCAACACCGTGCTGCTCGCTACCTGACAATGTATACTGATCTGAAGACTGTTGTGTAACAAATTATTGTGATATTTTTATGCATTTACCTAGTTTTTTTTACATTTACTATATTTTAATATGAAATTCTCGTTTTATTTTGAAATGACATTTTTTTATTTTCCTTACTTCTTCTAAAAGAGAAATAATTTAAGATCCTGTTTTATAAAGATGAGCTTTTCCTCGTGTTGGTCCGGGGTGTAGGTTAAATGGGCCATCACAAAAATGACCACTGGTGGTAGAGTTATGTGCAGCAACTGACCAGGGGCCTTTTCCCCGTAAATCCGAATCATCGCGTTACCTATTTCGTTTTGGTCCGGATAGTAGAGCAACTGATAGACTTGCACATAGGTCTAATCCCGGCCACAGGACAGCAACGCACCTATAACGTCTGTGGAGTCATAGGCTTCGTTTACCTCTTAGAAGAGCCGTGTGCTTGTTCTCTGTTTTATGCTAGAAAAAAAATATCCACCTATCCGATACCGAAAATGTTAATGTATTGAAGACCAAAATATGTAATGTGAGGATTCAAAAAACCAAATTCGGAGTTTTTCTTCTGTTCACACAAGTTTTATTTTTGAATAACTAACTTGTTGCTAACTTCGCGGTTTTTACAACTTCACCGAGCTTTGTGGGCCGAGCAGAGTGCTCAGCCAAAGACATCATTATTTAAATACATTGGACTGTTTCCTACAACGTCAGCAACAAGGGCTGTCTCCTGGGAGACCGTACCTCGACTTGGTGCTACGTTCTGGTTACTGATTGGACTTGATGGAGGAATAGTGGCGGCTCGTCGCTCGGCGTTAGGCGCCGGGCGCAAGAGAGGTCTTCGTCGCCGAGACCGGCGGCGACGGTGTAGTGTGATGTTATTGTGTTCGTGTTCGGGTTAGGAGGGAGTATAGCGTTTGCAGCGGTTATCGCGGGTTATATGCCGTGGGTCCGGAGGATCCGATAACACGTGGCGGGGTTTTCTATGATTGGAAGGCGCGTTCGCGACCGGTGTGTAGTCATAGGCAGGTGCTAATACCGGATTCGGGTGGGCAGTCGTAATCTCAAAGTAACGTTCCGATAGTTCTTTAAAAATGCTGCGCTATCGAGGTCGCGATGTAGGTCCTCGTTGGGAATTTACCACAGAGCACCCGTGGCAGTTCGCATGAACCTATTCTGAATTACTTGTAACTTATTGAGACAGGTCGGGAAGGTATGCGCGAAGGCTACACTACCGTAGGCTAATGTAGGTCTAACGCAAGTGTCACTTTGTTACGAAGTGACATTTTACTATTTTTATTAATAAGATAATAGAGACGGCTAAGTACGAATTTAGCCTTGTTTATGACACGCGAAATCTGCGGATCGAACGACATATTTTTGTCTAGAGTGACTCCTAGGTATTTTGTTGAGTATTCCCAGGGGATCGCTCTGCCGAACATTTTGATGGTACTCGGGTTACGACTGGGTCTCATCCGTTCGTTGGGTTTGACGCCTCTATTAAATTACTCCGCTGCAGTTCACTTCATACGCCACTTCCTGAACCAGTCGCTTAGGAGAGTGGCCGCGTTTCTGAGAAGGTAGCCTATTTGATTACCGCGACAGTGGGATGCGTTCACACAGGCGGTTCCCTTAATGGTAAGAGACAACCATCACCTATAGACACCATAGGTGTGGGATCTCAGAAGACGTGTACAAGTGATCGCGTTGATGATGATCATATTTTACCAAACTAGACCTGATGTTATTGTTGATTTTCTACATACTTTTGTTATATGTTTACTAATGTCTAACTCTATTTAATTTACTACTGTGCTGACCTTTTTATTTTTAACTGGCTTAGGAAGTTAAGAAGTTATATGTTCGCCTCCGTTCGTTTTTGTTACGTATATTAATTGATTTCTGAACCACTTAACAATTTTTTTTTTGTATTTGAAAAAGTGTACTTACTACGTGTGTATGTGAAAATGGAAGCCCAAGGAAATTGAGAAAAATACTTAATTTTCATGTAATTATTTAATTAGTTATTAGTAATAAAAACTAATTAGATTTTTTGCGGTTTTACTGTGCCTAATATTTAATTACTAACATCTTGGTTTGATGATCCTTACCTTACCTGATGGAAAGTGTGGAAGTTGTCGAAGGAGGAATTATACTAAGCAAGAAGGTGCCTTTTTTAATGATATTGGTAGGCAAGCAAGCAGACGGATTTCCTGATGGTAAGAAATTCACGCCGCCTAGAGACACCAAAGATGGTAATGGTGCGTTGCCAACCTGAGGTCAGGATGTTAGGCCTTGAGCAAAAGTAAGTTCACCGGCTACCTTACCCTCCGAACCGGAACACGTCATGACGTTATGGCGGCAGGAATACGTAAGGCGGTGGTACCAATCCGGGTGAGTCGCTGAGAAACTCTACCACCTAGTCAGATGTCACGGTGTTAGTGATGATAAGCCTATGCTCGCCTTTTACGAGCTGCCTGGCAAGAAAGGCAGATGGTCTATTCTACAAAGGAGCCTGGACCAACACGGGGACAATTAGAATTGTACAATAGGCCTTCCATTCTGGCCACAAGACTATAATGCACCTATGATATCAATAATGTCTAAAGCCCACAGTAGTATCTTACAATCAGGAGACCCATTGTATTAGTGTGCTGTCTTATCACATAGTATTTACCTTCCTATACCGTAGATACTTTGTAATAACATAGATACCTACGTAACTAAGGAACGGTCTAAGATCGGATGCTTTTTGTGAGCTTGGTCGAGGGGCTAGCCTACAAGCCTAACTCCACCGAGCAATCATGAGGCTCTTGTTCGATTACCGACATGAGCAGGCATTTGTGTGATGAACATTCAGATGTCTGCTTTTCTGAGTCTGGGTGTTTAATAAATTTATTCTGGTATCTATTTTAATATTTCTTTATACTAGAATCGTTGACTAGCACCCATAACACAAGCATCATACTAAACTTCAAAACTGTTGAACTGATTTTCATGAAACACACGCATTTGGCACATGCATAGAGGGTGATTATCTAGCGGACAACAGCTAGTATAATATAATTTATCTTAATTTGGAGTTAGATTCAATTTGTGAAAATAAAAAACCGGCTCTGCATTGTCGGTGTCTTCTTCAAACATACATCGTGATATGAAATTTATATATAGGTGGTTTTATTTGTTCTTAATTATGCTACCTCATTTTTTTTCCGGGTGGGAAATCTCAAATTATATGCATTTGCGATACAAAATTGTTATTAAAGTTGTATTTTTCGTAATTGTATATTTTACTCCTAATTGCGTCTGTTTAGGAGGAGTACAGTAAGCAACTTAAATATCTAACCCCTTACAGTTCTTGGAAACTGTTGTAAATGTTTTCAGTAGGGTTTCACTTTAATCTAAATATCATTCGAATTGAAAATCAAAATATTATAGATCGATTCAGGTGCTTTTGAACACAGTTCTAGCGGATTTTCTAAATTAAACGAATCCGATAAAAAAAGTATCTTCATGCCTATATCCCCGCAGCTTTAGGCAGAGGCATAACCTGGGCACCCACGACTAGCCGAAGAAACTAAGTCCCACAATGTGATAGGTGGCAAGCCTATCGCCAACCGGGCACATATCCAATCCCGGGCATTTTTCTATTATAAAATTGGCAAAACACAATTCTCTTTTTGTTGCTCGATCCTGGATTCGAACCTGGAACCTCATGCAGTCAAGTCTAACAACTAAAACGCTAGACCACAGAGGCGACTAAATAACATATTGTTAATAATTCGCCAGTACTGTGGTCAAGAGTACCTAAAATGACATACTGGATTCAAATTTTTAATATAGTATGAATCGTGCTTCAAGAGTAAATAAATAAATAAATAAATAAATAAATATTCCTGGACAAATCACACAAATTGAATCTAACCCCAAAGTAAGCAAATTATATGCTTGTGTTATGGGTGTTAGTCAACGATACTAATACATAGAAATACTTAAATAGATACCAGAATAAATTTAATAAACACCCAGACCCGGAAATGCAGACATCTAAATGTTCATCACACAAATGCCTGCCCCCGTCGGGAATCGAACCCGAGCCTCGCGGTTGGTCGATGTAGTTAGGCGAGTACGCTAGCCACTCGACCAACGAGGCGACCGAGTAACCTACATAAACTTATTTGTGATGCTTATCTACTTTAACTAGGTACTAAATTAATGAAATTCAAGTCACACGAGTCGTCAAACATATTCTTTACTGGATATGCAGAAAGTTTTTATCGTGTTTTATGTATTATCATCAGTAATAATTAATAATTGTTTCTTACTTAGTAAGTTTGTAAATTCAGTCACAACTTATTTAAAGTAATGAAATGGGAGTCTTTGGTTTAGCTGTTTTACTTTCTAAACCAGAAGTAGCAGTAGGTAGAAGTAGAAGTTAGAGGCGTTTATGTATTTACTTGGTGTACTTACCTAACATGATATATGTCGATGGGGTATTAAAATGATCGAAACAGCTATATTTATTCCTGTCATTACATCATTACTGTCCTGTTATGTCTTTAATTTCTAAACTTCAAAACTTGGAATTGGAAAAAAATACGGTAACATCTGTAAATCACATTATAAACCAAAAAACGAAACAATGAAATTGAACGACTTGTATCCCGCGGCAATTCCTAAAGTGAGCGGGTAAAAGTACCTACCCGTTAAATTTCTTTATGATTCACCCTAATCTCCTGATTTAACTAAGACCAGGAGATTTGGGTCTCCTCTGTTGTCTAGCGGTTCAGTTGTCTGACTTGACTGTATGAGGTCCCGGGTTCGATTCTCGGGTCGGACAACAAAAAGAAAATTGGGTTTTTGCAATTTTATAATTACAAAAATGCTTGGGATTGGATATATGCCCGGTTGGCGATAGGTTGCCACCTATCACATTGTCTTTGGCTAGTCGTAGGTGCCCGTGGGTAAGTACCTACTAGCTGTAGCCCACTATGAATTGAGTCCATATTTTCTATTAGAATGAAATATTTCAAGCTGGATCAAACTTATGCAGTTTAATTTGATTAAAACCTTTAAAGCAGTTTAGGAGTCCATCGCGGACTAACAAAGGGACGCGTTAGAACTAGGTACCAGAAATTAGTAAATATTGTCTTTGGAACTACATACCTGGTATAAAACATAGACGCTTTCCGCTGTCTGTACCTATGTACGTTTAGATCTTTAAAACTGCGCAACGGATTTTGGTGCGGTTTGTTTGAATAGATAGAGGATTTAAGAGTTTTAGAGATTTACATGTACAATCACATTAAAGTTTGTCCCGCTGCCGTGCGAATCTGGGTCGGGCTGTTAGTTAAAGATAAGATAACAGACACGAGTTTGCCGTGTTCGGGACTTCGCCCACATAGCAAGCTATCTGCATCGAGTTTTACTAAACCGATATTAATAAAACAATAATTTATTGCAGTCGGGAAAATACAGAGCGGATTTTTTTTACTTTAAAAGTTGGACATTAACCAATTACCCAATTAGTAAGTCGGTATGAACCGTCTTCTAGCGAAGTAGCACGTCCAATCGTGGCGACGACATTGAACGTGAACTTCCATAATAGAATAAATGAACGCCTAATATAATATAATCTTGCAGTCAGTATTTACACTAACGATCAACCGTTGGTACACCTTTTAGGCAGTGACCGTGGGTGGCCATATTTGAATATGGTCGTTTGTATGTACGTCACACTGCTGACGAAAAATATGTTGACGAAATACCTACTATCTAGTTATATTTTATATCTAATGGGAACGTTTATATTGACGGACCACGAAAGGGTGGTGTTTGTAATTCTAACAACCGTAGGATTACTCTTGAATCTCGAGTTCATGCAAAATGGAAATTGGAATCGGATATGTCATTATAGGTACTCTGGAACACAGTATTAACGGACTATGTATTAACATATTTTAGTCAATAAAAAACAATAAAATCTTATATACCTGATTTCTTGAATATTGTTTGGAATTTTATTGGCAGGAATAGATAAGACCGCAGGAAACTATTGGGGTAGATTCAATTTGTGTGACTTGTCCAGGGACATTGATTCATTTATTTATTTTCAATGTTTAAGAAAGAATTTTCATCGGACCAATAATACGAAGATTTTGTTTTTATTGTAGTTATTTTAACGCGGAACATATTACTCAACTTATTATTTTCCAGCTTCATAATTATCTAGAATTCAAATCGAAGTTTTACATCGTCATTTCAGCTAATGGTTATTCACTGTAAATATAATAATTATACTTATTATCGTTGTTAAACATCGTTATGTTATACTATTAATTGGGATATTAAATTTAACAGCAATAAACTACTTAATATATTTTGAGAGTTTGGTAAAGAACAAAAAGAGACCACAACTGTAGATAGTTTTGATCTAAATCTCGGTAGTTGGTATTGCTTTGCCTGTTCAGTTTTGATTTTAGATTGTTCAACTTCTAACACACAGATGATGTGGCCGGACTTATTCAGAGTAAAATCAGGGACGGAGTTAGCTTAAGTTTCGCCCCTGGGCATCGTAAATAATGCCGCCCCATTACTGAAATTTTATACAAAACTGAATATTAAATTTAACAGCAATAAACTAATATGTTTTGAGAGTTTGGCAAAGAGCAAAAAGAGATCACAACTGAAGACAGTCTTGATCTAAGTCTGAGTAGTTGGTGTTGCCTTGCTCGTTCAGTTTTGATTTTAGATTGTTCTTACTTCTAAATTCTAATACACAAATGATGTGGCCGGGTTTCAAGGTAAAATCAGGGCCGGAGTAAACATAAGTTTTGCTCCTGGGCAATGTAAATTATTTACTGCCCCATTACTGAAATTTTGTACAAAATGTTTTATGCAAAATGCAGAAACATTTTTTAAATAAATAATTACAACTCCGAAAATGCAGGAAGCTTATTGTCAATAGGTTACATAAACATTTGTTTGTACTTAGAAGTTAGGATTACGATTAGTCATGGTAACAATATCCTATTAATGTATTATATAACATTATTAACGCGAA
This sequence comes from Calephelis nemesis, assembly GCA_002245505.1. Classification (NCBI taxonomy): domain Eukaryota; kingdom Metazoa; phylum Arthropoda; class Insecta; order Lepidoptera; family Riodinidae; genus Calephelis; species Calephelis nemesis. The sequence continues at coordinate 11,362 of NJDD01004521.1, read as the reverse complement.
AATTTGTGAGTATGTATGTATGGATGTTTGGTACTCTATCACGTTTGAATGGCTGAACGGATTTACCTGAAATTTGGAACACAGACAGATTGTGACCTGGATTAAAACAAAGGCTACTTTTAATCCCGATGGCACAACCGGTTCTTGTGAAAACTCGGGTGAAGCCGCAGACAGACGTAGGTAGTTAAGTTCATATTTGCATAAGCGAACGCGACGAACTTTGAATTGGATCGGTCAAACTATTCAAAGAACCTGATACAAATCAGATTTTGGATAAAAGTACAGAATTAAATTTTTTTAACATTTTTAATTTTTTTTGCTTGAAGTTGAAATATTATTTGATTATACAATCTTCATTCATACTTTTTTCACAATTTTATTTACAAAACCGCATTATTTACAATGTTCTTAAACATTTAAAAAGTGTTTATTTTCAGAAAGGGAAAGATAGAAGAAGAAAGAGTAAACGGCTAGTTATTTTTGAAAGATTATCGAGTAATTGTTTATTTGTTTTACTATCGGAATTCATTGAAACAATGGTTATCCGCAAAAACATGTTCATAACTTATTGGCTTAACCACATGAATAAGTAACAGTAGGTATTATGGGTTATTAAATGTAGGTAATAACAGTAAAATGGAAAGAGACACTAGATTCTACGAAACTGTTTACCTGCATTATATTTCTCTGGCTACTGTGTAGACGTTCTGACTAGGCTAATCCAATGTCTCTAAAATTTGTTTGACCTGGTAAGGCTATTATTATATATTACTTGTGGAAGGTGAGAAATTTGCTAACCACTGCAATAATTATGTTGTACTTATTGGATATTAAATTATTCACATTATGCAGTAACGTCAATTCATAAGACACATGCCCACGGCGGCGGTATGGAGTAGCGTTATTGATAGTTTACGATAATCAACTCGACGTAAAGATAAGCGTGTGAGTTTATATATTTTTACACACAGTTACAAAATTCTGTGCGAGGGAAGTTTGTATTACTCATTATCGCAATAAAGCGTGATAATCCGCGACGTGTGGACGACGTGTTATGTGCGAACGTCAGTAATATCGCGTCCCTACCGCGAAACCCGCGCTCAGTCCTTTTGCTAGTTCGCAACTTGATCAATAAGGAACAATGAATATTCAAGCCGGTTGCGGCCGACGGCCGACTATCTGAGTCTGCGTCACACACGCCCCTATATCCCAGTGACCAGTCGCCCCTTTGAGTTCTGTGTCAGTGAAGTGCTAATCTGTGCGATGTCTCAACTATTCAACTTTCCTCCGGAGAGTTATTCGGCGGTTTACGTCGGCGACGTTACTGGTTCAAATGTGAGTATTACGGGCCAGTGGCGACGTTATCGGAATGCGCCTGCGCAGCACCAAGGTCACTTCGGTAAACACTAGTGCATTCAACTGGTTTTTGACCAATTACAATTCATAAAGTTTTTTATTACTACAATGTTTCATATGTTATCTTTATTTGAAATGCAAATATTATATTACAAACTTTCACTTTTAACTATTTATCCAATGTGTGCCAAACATAAACAGCATATCGTACCTAATATGTATCTATTACTTTAAAAAAATCTCTTAACATTTAGTTGTAGGTGCAGGAAAAGGAAAAAAGAACGAGTGATGAGTATTATTAACATTAGCCTGAACCAGTGTTGATTGGGTTTGATTTGATTTTAACACACATTTAAAATTTTATGGGATTACTTATTATTACCTTCAAATAGAGATTGAATCTCAGATGTAAGAAACCATAAGATTGTAAGTAATTCAAGACGACGTTTTCACTTTTAATTTTTTTAAATCAATTGAAACCAAGTGAATATTCGAATTTTCATTATATTGGCTGAATTATTTTACACTACAATGCACTACCTACCTACATATAAAATAGTTATCAACCTACGATATATGTGACCATAAATACATAAGTTTTAATTTATCTATACTTTACTATTAGTTTACTACATGTCATGCAGTATAAAATGTCTTTGTTTTTTTTGTTCCTAATAGTAACAGAACGCAGGAACAAGGTAGGTAGTTTGATAAATGTACTCGTACTTGCTGAATTAGTCACAAAATTAACCAAAAATAGCTATTGGTAAAATTTGTACGTAAATATTTGCTGAGTAAGTATAAGGCCTTAACCAAATGGTTGATAACCGAAGAAAGACCTACTACACAGCTGAAATATTGGCTCACTATTGTATAAAGGTATATATTATTCTAAATCTAGGCAGTCATAAGCCCTTGACCCTCTTACGGTGAAATTTAGATACTTAAGTGATAAATTGTTTTTGAAAATTAGGTCCAAAAAGGTCCCGACAATTTTGTATTAAAATAGGTAGAACCTGTGTTAGTCCATTTTCAAACCATTGCTTCCAAATTTGACATAATTTCTTGTATTGACCTCGATAATTGGAACTAATACATATCTTGAAAGACTTTAAAAGTGAAATAATTTGTTAGGTACAGACAAGCTATATAACCTTTGCATATACTTCATGCCATTTAACCTTCCTATGTAGAAAATAAGGAAGTATATAGTTACGCCTATATTATTGATAAAAATTTAAGTCACTTCAGATACCTACGACTTATCCAGGTTTCACTGTATCGGTGGATATCGTCAAGGTTTTAACTACGATTTAAATGCATTCAAAGAGTTTTACTGATAAGGTTTAAAGGCGTTCTTGGTCCATATTATATTTGCTACGATATTGAACACGTGTTAGGTTCCAATGTATTAAATGCAGCCCCGTCTTTACCATCGGACACTAGGGGCCCGAGTCCGGCCCCCATACACTCGTGGGCCCCGAAAGACAAATAGTTACCAATATTATTGTCAACATATTTCCTAAAAATAACTGTAGCTATTTTTATTTACAACCAGATTAATTATGATAACTGTTAAAATTTAAGTATTAATCTAGTAAAGTTGATAAAAAAGCAGACATCGAGCTGCTGGAAATTGATTCAAAAGTGTACAAAGCGTACATTTTTATTGTGAGCGGGCTCCTCAAATTCTAAAATATCTGTCAAAAATGATTTTGAATTTTTTTTGGTCTTAGCCTTGGTACGCCTTAAGACGGCCCTGAGCCTTATCTATTCCTGTCACTATAGCGTCTCAGTTCTTGCCATTATCGTATTCCGTGCTGGAGGCAACAACATCTAAGGTATGATTCTTGTCCTTGTCATCAAAAGAGCCGCCTGCTTATTCTTTATTTTATAATAAAATTTTACAAAAATCACATACCAATTAGCAAATGATACGAAAAGTTTCGTAAACACAGGTATAGATATACCTTTCAGGTCACGCCTACCAGCAATATACATAATTAAATAAACATCTACTGGGTACCTACGCATTTAAAATGTTGTGTGACGCATTAAAATCATTAATTAAAAATTCAATCATTATACATTTATACATTTATGTACGCATATGTAAAATTGTAGAAGAGTAGAAAAAGACGAGTTTGTTACAACACTTATAACTCGAGATCTGCTGGACCAATTTTCATGGTTTTTGATTCGTTGGATTTGTCTTCGCCCCGAACAGCAGAACACGCCTTTAAAACAATAAAAATTAAAAAAAATATATGGAAGGTGACTCAGTACAGTCATTCTGGGTAAAATTAGACCAGCGGTATAACATTGGACCACACTCTGAACAAACACTTTACAATATTTTTATGAGTATCCCAATTTACTTACGTAATATGCGTGTATCCGAACATGAAGAATAGAGTACATAGAAAAAAAATGGATTTGACAGTCAAACAGTGTTATATGTCAAAATAAACAGCTGATCTTTTTTAGACTTGCAGATAGGGTTGCCACCTTTTTCTTTCCCAATAAAAGTACTTTTGGTTATTAAGGGTAAGATAAAAAAGTACAGAGTATTAGAATAAAGTACACTCTTATCATATTTATTTAAGTACTCAATTATAGCAAATAGAGGTACAAAATGATAGTATGTGTTACAAAAATGGTAGAAGATATAACAATTACAAAAAGAATTACACATCTTACTTTTACTTTTCTTTGTTACCTACTATATTTAAAGACATATTTTTTTATGTCGCCTCCGTGGTCTAGCGGTCCGGATGTAGGACTTGACTGCATGAGGTCTCGGGTTCGATTCCCGGGTCGGCCAACAAAAAGGAAATTGGATTTTTCCAATTTTCTAATAAAAAAAATGTTGGTCGGGATTGGAAATGTGCCAGGTTGGCGATAGGCTTGCCACCTATCACATTGTGGGACTTAGTGTCTTCGGCTAGTCGTGGGTGCCCTGGTTGTGCCTTTGCCTACCACTTCGGGGATACTTATTAAAATCAAAGACGCTCTGTTTCTTTCATCTTGCCATTTTCTGTTTATGCCAACAAAAACTCGTTGGGTGAAATAGGATGTCGCCGAAAAAGACAAAAAAATGAAATATTTTATCTGAGTTTAAAAATTATCTTTAGAGTTGCTAAATACGTGCTGCTATTTTTCTGCAGTTGATAGTTCTGCAAAACCCTCGGAAGTACATATTGGATTATAAAGTGTGTTTATTAATGAATTTTCTCCATAAGAATCCATACTATACATTAAATTTTTGCAGATTTAAACTGTTTTTTTGAGTGAAAACTTCTTTAGCGGCGTAGCGCACTTTTTTGGAATGGGTAAAAATTTCTAAACTCGCGTCAGGACACGTGACCTGATCGAAAAATTCGTAAGACAGCGCAGGGCGCTTGCGCGAATGTTTGTGTTGTCATATTTGTGTACGATAGCGAAATAAATTAATATTGTATTCTACTACATAAACAATAGTACTTTCATACTGATAAACAAGCAAATCGTGCAAAATTATTCCCTAACTATTCCAAAATGTCAAATGTCAAATGAACAACATTAATATTCAAGTTTTCACTTCTGGCGGTACTCCCGGAGGGCAACCCGTCTTTTTTTTTGTTAAGGGCGTCTGTTTTTTATGCAGTAATACACATTAGCTGTATTAATATCATTTAATCTAATTTGTATTAAATAAGGGCCCAAGGTCCCATGTAACTAGTGCTTCCGTTTTTGTTCTTGCTAGAAGAATTGCTTTGCTGTAGCTGAGTTTACATAAATAATTTTATTCAATTGTTTTACTACAATCTATGCTATTATAGGACAAATTGTATGTTATAGTATGATTTTTAAGGCTAATTTAGATTCAACAACATTTTCTTTATCACTGCATCTAGATGACGTCGATATAGAAGAATAGTCAAATCCGACGCATACGTGATGGGGCGCTGGCGAGTAGTAACATCGATTCAGCATGGATCGATAAATTTCGCTTAAAAAAATCCGAATCATTCAAAATAAAGTATTTTTCCGTACTTTATTTTTCTTATAAAGTATAGAGTACAATTACCTAAAATAAAGTACAATACTTTATTATAAAGTACGGGTGGCAACCCTACTTGCAGACGCTCTTAAAATATTTGCTGTGATCAATTATCTTTATTGTGAGTTTTTGAGTTCGAAAGCGGTAAGTTTTTGTATTTTTATATCATATTATTATTGGTTTATGATTTTAATATATTTTTTTGAATGTCCTTCATTTATCAATTCCATAATTACTAAAAGTTATCTTGAGGCTAAAATATCAATACAATTGGGGCAACTTTGGACCGGTCCAATGTTACTCACATTTTGTTTCTAAAAGCATAATTAAATTTGGGGTAACATTGGACAATGATCAGCATAATAATTGACAATGAACAGCATAATAATTTTAAAAGTATTAATTGTTTTCAGATACAAACAATATTATGCCTCGAAAAAAAACCACTAAAGAGCCAGGTGTTCGCAAATATGGCACCATATCTAATTACACACAGAATATGTTAGAAGAAGCCCTAAACAAAATAAGGTCAGGTGCATTAAGTCAGAGAAAGGCTTGCAAAATGTATAAAATACCTAAAAGCACAATAAATCTCAAACTAAAAAATAAACACAATAAATCTGTGGGACGACCAACATGCTTATCCATGGCTGAGGAAATAATTTTCAGAGACCACTTGCTTGCGCTAAGTGACTTGGGTATTCCAATTGGCCTTCAAGATTTTAGGGACGTAATAAAAAGATACCTAGATAACATTGGTAAAACTGTTCCAGTGTTCAAAGATAACAGCCCCGGGTATGATTGGGCAAAACTTTACCTAGAACGCCATCCAACTTTAAAAGAAAAAATAGCTCACAAGATCTCCAGGAAGCGAGCTCAAGTAAATGAAGACATGATAAACGATTTTTTTGACAGGCTAGAAAAAGAAATTGAAGGTGTTAGCCCTGACAACATTTATAACATGGACGAAAGTGGTTTCCATGATGACCCTGGAAAAAAAAACTTTTATTCAGACGTTCCACTCGTCACCCAGAACAAGTAAAAAATTGCAGTAAGTCTTGTTTTACAATAGTATTTGCTGGAAATGCGATTGGTGACATCATCCCTCCATTTTTCATATTCAAAGGAAAGCACTGTTGGTCCGATTGGCTTGTTAATGCCCCAAAATCTTCAAAAATGGCTGTGTCAAAGTCTGGCTGGATAGATGCTGACATTTTTGAGGAATGGCTTGATAAACCATTTTGTACCAATTGTCGACCAAAAAGAAGGCAAGAAAATTCTTATATGTGACAATTTAAGTGCACATATAAGCGTGAAAGCTCTTAAGATTTGTGAAGAGCACAACATAAAATTTATTTGCCTCATACCAAATTCGACACACCTCTTGCAACCCCTGGACGTGGGATATTTTTCATCATTGAAGTCAGCGTGGCGAACAGTGCTTAACAAATGGCGCCAAACACAAAGAGGGAGAAAAACTGGAGCACTCCCTAAAAACGTGTTTTGCCAGCTCGTGAATTCAGCGCTGCAATTAAATGAAAGCACAGCAGGGATAAATATGATAGCTGGGTTCAGAAAATGTGGCATTTTCCCATGCTCGCGTATTGAAGTCCTACAAAGTTTACCTTCTTAACAGGCCAAATCCAAGCTACTGTTGGGGACACGTTTCGGAGTTTTTTGGAAGAAATAAGAGCGTCAGACTTAAACATAAAAACATCAAAGAAATTCCAGCTTCCTGTTAAAGCAGGAAAGTCAATTTCTGCTGAAGAAGTGGAAAACTTTTACATAAATAGACAGAGAGAGCAGGAGAAGATAAAAGAAAAACCTGTAAAAAAAGGAAGACCAAAGGGGTCTAAAAATAAAAAGACGATGAATAAATCAGAAGTAGGAAAGGAATTGCTAATGAAAATAGACGGACAGACAGCAGCCAAGAAAAAACCCGATATTCACGAGTCAGAAGATGATGAAGAATCACAAACTGAGTCTGTTGAATTGATACTAACAACAGCGCAAGTATATGATGAACCGAAAAATCTGGATGCACCGAAAAACATAGATTTTGAATGGGACAAAATTGAAGAATTTGTCGTGGACAACGTACCGATCCCTGAAAATGAAGTAGAGGTAACAGATGACTGCATAACTAATTTTACCCAAAAACAACAGCATAAAAAAGATAGTGAACAGAGATATAGAAAAAATAACAAGAACAAAAGAGCCAAGAGCTACATAGAAAACCAAGGAACTGAATCTATAAAAGACAAAAAAGAAAAACAAACGTGCAAAATACAACAGAATAAACGAAAAAAAAACATCTAAAACCAGCTTGATTGCTACAAAAAAGATGAAGTTTGATGAAAATGATAAAAAAAATCAAGACACTGACTTTATAGAGCAATGGAATGATAATCATGTGCCATTTCTTGAAAATGACGAAGAGGTGATTAATGAATGTATCCCTAATGCTGCTGATGAGATAGAGTTACCAATAGAAAATTTTGGTGAGACAATCACTGAAGAGTATATTGTTCATCAAGACAATGGACAACTTGTCAAACTTCAAGACACTGAAGAAGAATATGAAGTAAACAAATATTGCGTATTTCAAGATGAAGGGAGCCTTTTCCCAGGGCGCATCACAAAAATCTGCCAATCACCATATGAAATCTGGGTGAGCTGTCTGAACAAAAGGTATGAAGGAGGCTGGACATGGCCAGCAGATCCGGATATAACTAAAATTACCGATTCAAAAATGTTAAAAAAGGCTATTCCTGATGAAAAGATCACTCGACAGGGA
>NJDD01004516.1:88182-104058 GCA_002245505.1 Calephelis nemesis | reverse complement strand
TTGGGTGCGGTCGTGCGTGCGTGCGTGCGTGCTTGTGTGTGTGTGTGTGTTTTAGTGAGAGTGGATTTAACGATTTTGATGACATTTTAGCTTTTATAGGTTTTATGATGAACGTTGTTGTGTAAAGAGGTATGACAGTAAAAGCTTGAGAGCAAGATACGTATGTTATGTATGTTGATATGATTGATGATGATATGTATGTATGTCAGTATTTAATTATTACAGGAGTTTGTTTATAAAAAGTAAAAAAAAAGTATCTTCACGCCCAAATCCCTGAAAGGCCCCGTAGATGGTGGCCCAAGTGGTAGAAAGCTTATACGTTATATTAAATATGTTGTAGCACCTGGCAAAGGTATCATGGTTTTGTTGACTAGTTTAAGTTAAGTTTCAAGAGCTTGGATATTTTTGTGAAGTTGACCGAAATTCACCTTCCAAATTGGAACATGACAGTGGTGAGCCTTTAAAGCTATGGCAAGAGTGTTATCTATATTGAATTTTTCTAATATATAATTTAAAAAGTTATAAATATAAATAATTGGACTTAAAAGTATATAAAATATGTAAAATAATATACTCGTAATAAAGTATGTTAAATATTTTTTTATAAATGTTAAAATATTTGCACACCAAAATATGGTATTATATATTGATATTCTTAAATATTTTTTTAACATCTCATTATCACACATATTCCGCCAATAAATGAATTTAGTTTTCATTTCACATTTATTAAAATAGGTTCAGCCGTTTAATCATGAGAACGGGACACACGCAAACTTTCGGTTTTATTTTCCAAAGTACGGATTATGTATACGAGCCGTTACTATATTATACTATTCGTATTACGTAGTCATACAAGTCATGAGTCATGCTAAAATAATCATGACGGACAGTTAATTTGAAACATAAACATATTGAATGGATTTGGGATAATGACTAGTCATGGTTCTTGAATAAAACTTCATAATCATTCATCATGTTTTTTAAAATCACCGAACTATGATAACTACACTACCACCGTGATTTTTTAAAGCGATGCCATTTTGTTTTGATATTGACATTTTACACTAACACAAACACATCGTTGGCACTAAACTATGTTACTGAAAACTAAAAATATAATTTTAGTTTTTATTAAATGAAATATATCACCATATAGTTTGAAATATTTAGGGGTGTATTTTGAAATTATCGCAAAATAGAAGCCAAAAAAGCGGATGTATATCTTGGTGATAAACAATACGCGTCGCCTATATGTATACACCATTTCTATGTAGCACAACATAAGCTACAATAATAATAAATTGACAGGAATATTGATTATTTATACTTGAAAAAACGGGAAAAAAAATTTTCGCCGAAAGACGTTGGTGATTTTGTTGTGCTCTTACCAAACTAATTTTAGTTAAAGAGTAACAAGTTGTCGCTATCTTCTTTCAACGAAAGGAAGAGAAAGAGACAAAACACTTTTAGTGCTGTCACAGTAGTCTGTACACGACATTTCTATAGATGTTTAATTTATTTCTTGAAACACATTGATTAAAAACGTTTAATCTATCACACGGATAACGCTGGTTAAAACATCACAATTTGACATGTGCGGACTAATCTGACACGTCTAAAATGTTTCATCTCTTTCGTTTTTGTTTCATTTAAAAAAGATACCATACATTTAAAATAAGTTAGTTTGTAATCAGCAGAATCACTATCACTATCTACTTTAAATGAAAGCAATAGAAAGAGAAAAACACTTCTGTACACGACATTTCTACAGATGTCTAACTTATGACTCGGAACACGTTGATTTTAAACGTTCCAATTGTCATGTCTGGACCAATCTTACATGTTTAAAATGTTCCATCTCTTTCTTTTATGTTTCATTTGAAAAAGATAGCAGATTCAGCATATTCAGAATCACCACCATTAATAAAATTAAATTTATATTCAGTCTATTTATGACCCTGTCCCTGTGTGATGTTATACAAATAATGTATCAGAACCTTAACTTTTTTCTAAAGATATGTCCTTATTTCAGACAAGAATAAACAAGTACAAGTAAAAACTCCCACGAAGTCAAACTCCGAAGCTAATTCTAGATCTAGTTCAAAAGACAACGTGTCGGAGGATAACATTAGTCAAAGTTCCCTTGGAGGGGGTATCAAGGGAAAGCTAGCGGCTTTGTTCAGTAAGGAGCAAACGATAAGCGAGAGCACGATAGCGAATAAGTTTAAACAGGAGAGAGAGAAAGAGATGGAAATGTTGCAGAACAGATTTCATTATAAGGTAAGTTTTTTGATAAACTCTTCGCCTTCGTTTCTATGGTCTAGTGGTCTGGTATTGGCGTTGACTACGTGAAATGTCAGGTTTGACTTCCGTGTGACATGTAATGAATATCGCTGCCCGGGTTTATAAGTGCCAGTTGGCGACAGGTTTGCCACCTATCAAGGGACTAACTAGCACTTTTGCTTAATCGTGGGTGCTCTGGTTTTACCTATTCGGGATATGAGCATATAACTACTTTTTCTTTGATGAAGAGAGAGAGAGAGTAAGCTGAGGAGGACACCAAAGATTTGAGGTGCATCCCAAAAATTAGGCTTGAGCGTAAACGCGGCATTACTACTATTATACAGGGTTACTAGTAACTAACGCATAACCTTTTTAGGGCGGCTTTAGTATATCAAAAGCAACAACTTCTGTTCTACAACTTTTAGAAAATTGCGAAAAAAATTTGGTTCTCTAAACAAAAGTTCATCGTCCTCTGATAAAATGTATGGAGTAAACAAATTCTTTTTTTGACCATTTTCTTAAAGTTTTAGAACAAAAAATTATCTGTATTAGGTTTTTAGGTTTTTCCCCGTGTTGGTCCGGGCTCCTTTGTAGAATAGATCATATGCCTTCCTACCAGGCAGCTCGTAAAAGGCTTATCGTCACTAACACCGTGACATTTGACTAGGTGGTAGAGTTTCGCAGCGACTCGCCCGGATTGGTACCACCGCCTTACCTATTCCTGTAGCCATAACGTGTTCCGGTTCGGAGGGTAAGGTATCCGGTAAACTTACTTTTGCTCGAGGCCTTACATCCTGACCTCAGGTTGGCAACGCACCATTACCATCTTTGGTGTGTTTAGGCGGCGTGAATTTCTTACCATCAGGAAATCCGTCTGCTTGTTTGCCTTCCTATAACATAAAAAAAATAGGTCTATACTCACAAATTGCGCTTTATCTATGCGTTTATACCTAGCTCAGAAATATATATTATAAAAAGGAAGTTATAAATTTACATAATTTGCAACTGTAAGGACGGTTTTTGTATAAAATTTCAATGACAGAAAGCTATTAAGTGTACACGGTATTGGTAAATCGTCCTCGTTTATGAGTTACGACTTATACAAACTAGGCAGTGGGAAGTGTTAATTTTAACAGCTTCGTAGACGATTTCCCATGAAACTCGGTGCAACACCTTTACATGATGCCAATTGGATTGGCTTACTGGCTTAGTGAGTCTCTCCAGTAGACCGACAATCGAACCAAACAATCGAAAAGTAAAATATTTGAATTTAATATGGGTGCAACAATACGTAATTTCTAAAAATAAAAATGGTTCCAGAAATAATTTATTCACTATACTTGTACTTTCCACAATATATTTTATATTTTTATAGTTTAGCCAACCGGTATCGCTATTCAAGCATCATCAGGGCTATAAAAACTCAAACTTGAATAGCGAAATCGGTTGGCTAAACTATAAAAATAAAAAATATATTTCGGAAAGTACAAGTGCTGTGAATAAAATGTTTCTAGAATGGCATTCCGGCATGCACCGACGATAAGAATTATAGAAACTAAAAATGGTCCCTTGGAGTTTTGAAGTAAAAAACTGAACGTAACTACAAATCGGTTTGAATGCTAGATGTAGCTATTGGCTTGTTAGACTGTCTTATTATTCCCGTGTGAATTTTAAGGACAACCAAGTGAAATCAAGGTGACTGGCTTCTCTTTAAAAGCTAAGGCTGTTGGCTTTTCATACTGTCCCATTATTGACCGTGTATGTTATAAAGGTAACCAAGTGAAATCTGTTTCATAATACACGTGTGAAAATGTTATAATTATTGCGGTGGCAATGTTTAATATGTGTTTACCACACGCCCATATTGGACAAGGCTTTTTGGACCTTGTACTTAATATCAGAGGCTCAAATGAGCTGTTGAACAGAGTGTATTTGTTGAATGAGATCATTTAAAACCTTTATTTATGAGAACAAAGAAACCTCTGTGATTTATTTTACTGCCCTAGCTCTTATAGCTGACCACTTATACATATATCTATATCTTAAACTTATATATAAAATTCTCATGCTACAATGTTCGTTCCCGTACTCCTCTGAAACGGCTTGACCGATTCTCATGAAACTTTGTGAGCATATTGAGTAAGTCTGAGAATCGGCCAACATATATTTTTCATACTGCTAAGTGACGTCATTTTTTTACTAAAATGACATTTAAAAAATAGCAGAACAACGTCTGCCGGGTCAGCTAGTGTATTATAATAATTAATAATTATAGTTAATTACAGTACAGGCAGCTAGTACCCTCAGCTAATCCAGATAATATGTACAGAGCCCAAAAAAAGAGGGGGCCTCTCGTCGTCAAAAAAGGGCCGTCGCATCTTTGGTCTAGCGTTTCAGTTGTTGGACTTGACTGCTTGAGGTTTTGGGTTCGAATCCCGGGTCGGGCAACAATAAGAAAATTGGGTTTTTCCAATTTTCTAATAAAAAAAAAACGTTGCTCTGGATTTGATACGTGCCCGGTTGGCGATAGGCTTGCCTTCTATCACATTGTGGGCCTTAGTGTCTTCGGCTAGTCGTGGCTGCCCTGATTGTGCCTCTGCCTACCTCTTCGGGGATATGGGCGTGAAGATACTTTATTGTGTTCTATCTTTCTAAAAAAGTAATATCAAAACGCGACGTGGGCAGTAGGACCCATTGAAATCGTTGGAGTAACCGACTCTAACTCGGTAGTTTTGCTTCCCTTTATTATTGTAGCTATTTTTTGAATATCCTGTGTAATTTCAAAGCATATTTTAATTACTACGTATGTTTGCAGCCTAAACCCCAGAAGCCTGAAAACAATGACTCGGACGACGACAATAACGAGAACTATCCCTCAGAGAAAGCGCCCCTCATGGGCAGTACGTCGAGTCTGTCGCAAACTATCAAGAAAGCGGAAATCGTATCACATGTGCCTAAATTAGTTACTTCGGAGAAGGATCCTAAGGATGAGCAAGTAGACCTTGATCTGCCTGTGTCACAACCTTCAAAAAGACGGAGTAAGTGTTTTATTTCTATTGAAAAGCAAACAGAGATTCATCCTGATGTTGTCCTATGAGTTATGAGCTCACAAGTAACTATCTTTATCACCAATTGGAGGCAGCGGTGATGTTCTTTATAAATTGATTGCTTAGTCTTTTTCAGGTAAACGCTTGTACATTTCCACTATACAATTTGTTTAACGATCAGTACCTATTTGGTTGTAAGTTGTAACTTATGTTAGGTTAACATAAAAATTAAGTTAACGTGAGTAGTAAGTTAAGTTAACGTAAGTGGTAACTTAAGTTAATTTAACGTAAGTAATAACTTAAGTAAAGTTACCGTAAAAGTTAAGTTACAACGTACATTCAAATAGGTACTGAACCGATTAAAACAGACTTTTATGTTCAGATAGAAAGCCCCGGTGATGCTGTAAAAAGTAAAATCGGTTGGCAATAGCGTAACATAAAGTATTAAATAAAGCGTATAGTGTAAAAGCACAATCGTTTACCAAAAAAAGTGTGCACACAATGGAATTCCACCAAGTGCCGACGATAACAAGTTTAGATTCTGCTAAGAAATGTTTGCTGTTGCTAGTGCTGTGCAGCCACTTGTCCAAGAGGGATCCACCGTCTTATCTTATGTTTCATGTTCCAGAATCGATAGGGTTTCCAATTAGACTTGCACAATTGGTCTAACATCTCGACCAAACCAGAGCCAATAACATCAATGGTGTTTGTAGGCCTCGTTTATCTCTTACCATGAGGAGTCCCATGTGTTTGTTCTCTGATCGCTCACATGCAAAATAGATCTGTTTTCTGATTACACAGGTCAGATATACTTAAAATGGTAAGGATGCGTAGTCAACCTCTAGCTGATACTTTAAGTCTGAAGTATACGGAATAATTTACATCACAGCAGTAGCCGGCACTGAAGTAATGGTAGCAGAAATAGCTAGTGTCATACCACAGTATGGTCGTCCAATTTCTGTACCAGAATAATCTTAACGAATTAACTTTGTTTGTCTTGAACGGTAGTGGACGAATGTACGTACCGAGCTTGGCAGGCGTTTTTTTTTATAAAAAAAGTCCAGTATCAACCCTACCACAGTTTACTATTCCTGACTCTGGAGTACTTGACTGTAAAGGTATATAAACACAATAAAAAATAATTCATAATTCCGTTAATACTTTCAGGTTCTCAAGACTCGCCAGTCGTATTATCAGTATTAGAGGAAGTTAAAAGGATAAAGGTTAATAATGAAAAGGAAAATGGCCCCGTGGTACAACAACCTACAAGTCTGTACCCACGCTTGTCGGACATCGAGACTGATAATTCGAACAGCCAAGAGGAGTACTCCGACTGCGGAGGCTCTAGGTGTGGATATTATACATTAGAGTGTGTTTTCTTCTTCATGTGCATTTGAAGCGGCCATTTTGTTTAGGATAGGTTAATCTTTTTGATAGAATTGAATGACAGTTCAAAAGATATTGATGTCTAAACTTATTTTAAATGTATTCTGTCTTTTTCCAATGATATAAAAACAAAAGAGATAGAACATTTTAAGTCAGTCAAATTAGTAAGGACATAATTTGTGACTTTATTCTCCATTTTTCGAGGTTTGAATTAAACATCTATAGAAATGCCGCTTATAAACTAATCTGACAACACTATACGTGTTTTGTCTCTTTCCATTACTCGCGTTGAAAGGAGATAGGATAGGAGTTGAAATAAGTTTAGTGCCGACAGCTTTACCACCAACTAGGACTAGGACTTAGGGCTTTTGCTGGTCTGTTACGACTTTTTTTTTAAGTCACTGCTGTTAGAATTATTAAGTGTTGAGAAAGGTTATTCAACTGCGATTTCTTAAGACTTAATTAAAGTTGTTGAAAATATTTCCATTTTTTTCTATCGTCTTTTAAACTTCTAAAAAGACAACTTCAGTTGGCAATATTCCCAACAGGATAATGATTTAATTTGTATACACTATATTAGTGTATCAGTTTTTTTTCGTTCCTTTGAATATTATTATCAAAGTTATCATTTTGTGTATTAGAATAGTAGTTTTTTTACTAGGATTGAATTAAATTTAACGATCTTCAGAGCTCTGTGAAAAGCTTGGTTTTTTTTTCACACGTCTTACATTTCCAAACAGCTTCATCAATCAATAACTTATAATTCTAGGAACTTGTTATGTGAAGCAGCTCATTCTTTACTTCTTTGTATATATAGTCAAAAAAAAACTCCGTGATTGAATTGAAATGTTATAAAACAAGATAAAGGATCAGCTTCGATGTCTGTAATATCCTTATGGTTGATCAACCAGCTTTGTTAGGCTTCAACTAAATTTGACAGTGACATTTTGACATCTGACTTCTTCTTCTTTTTCTTTTATAAATATAGCTTTCAATCGTTTTTCACGACTTATTTAGCCAATGTCAGGTATAGGACATATAACATTTTGACGGTATGTCGAATTTTACTATAGTTTATTGCTATAGTAATTAATTCGTGTTATAAATTCCTGCTATTCCACGGGAATAGTTTATTTTTTATTTTTCATGGATTTGTGGCCTAATTGTGAAGATAAAATCGTTAACAACTTTTCTTGATTTTTAAATAGTATTTATAATTGCCATATAAGGAAAAGCAATAAGGAAAATTGATATTAATTTTAAGATATAAAAAGTAGGGTTTTGCCTCGTAAATCTGGTTGGCATTGAATTACTTAGACGTAACTTGACGGATAAGCTGTTTACAATACGTTGGAAAATGATTAAACGTTAGGCTATTGCCACATTATCACACATCACATCGAATTACTGAGTAATTGAATTATTGTACCCAATTGAACTTATTATCTGATTATGTCGTTAGTCGTCGTGAGCAAAGTATGAAAAACAATTATTTTTAATTCATATTACAAGCTTACCGCACATGTTTTTGACGTAAATATTCCAATATTCGGTTCTTTAATTTTTTTTTTGTTTTTCTTTCCTCGAAGAATGCCTAGTAGTAGTGTGTAAGCTCCATGAATTGTATATTTTAAATTATTCCTTAAATTTTATAGGCACAATGACCGACGACTATTCTTCGCATTAATTGCGAATGTGTCCGTAGCCTTATCCACTTGTGTTCACTTAAAAAGAAAACGCAATAAACTTATATATCTTCGGACGCAATAAAAAATTTAAGCAATCGTATCTTTCAAGTTGGATCAAATTGCACATGGTGTGCAAACTTGATTAAAATCGATTAATTAAGAGTCCCTCTCGGACAAATAACGTGACGCGTTATTTGTATACATATATCTTAAGATGAGCTACATTGGCGTAATGACTTATTGAAATTTGTCGCCAATGTGATCGTAGCCTTATACAATTGTGTTCAGTATAAAAGACTATGCATGATTTTAATGTTTTTTGCAAAGAATTGACGCGATAAAAATATATGTTACGTGACAGTGCAAAATAAAGTATCACGTAGTCTCTTAATGGATTTGAATATGATTAACACAATTACATAATTAACCTTATGTCTTTAACATAAGGTTTTTTTGTGTAATAAATGAACTTAACACACATTTCTTAACGCCAAGCCCTTTGCGGGTAAGGGCGAGTATCGAGTGCCTAATGTCACGATGTCTACAGTTCTTATTACTTCTTTCATACAAAGAATGTTAAATAGTGTATATGTCGATAGCAAAACTGCGTGGGGACGCTGTCTATTCATATAAATTTACTTCAAATATATAAACTTACCAAAAAAAATCTACCTACTTGATGATGCAAATACACACACAACATGCGTACACATATACACATCTATATATTCACGCCAAGTACCTTGCATAGTAGGCAAATAGGCTCGAATGTTACGATCGTTGCAGATCTTGCCTAGCTTTCTCCATACTCATAACTTTTTTCGAACAAACTCTCCGGTTTCGAAGGCTCTTGAAGTGTTTGATAACATCCGAGCGATGATCGTGATTTTTTTTTAAATCATGTTAAAATTCCTTGCATTGCTTACGAGATAGATGTTGGCAATTGTGACTGATTTTAGAACACCTTTAAGTATACAATCCTTCTAAACTCACCTTTTGTGTTCGTCGACTTTGTTATTCTGTTGAATTTATGTTGAAAAAAAAAATTGTGCAAGAATCTAATCTTTCCAATAAGTAGCATATATTATTTTTATAATATTATAATGTATTCCGTGAAGTTTTAACGATATGTTCAAGGACTGAAGCATGATTACTATTATACTTCATGCTTCATGCTCCAATGATTGTAAGCCCACTGATACAGCCACAATGGATACATGAATCCAGATAAAATATATTGTAACAAACGATAAATACGTATAGGTAATATATTTTGTTTCCTTAAGTTTTTTCACAATATAACAAAAAGTGACTTTGTGAATAATAAAGCCAATTAAATCTTTTGATTGTGATTGCAAGAATATTTTATAAAGCATGCTCTATTATCTAAGTGTTTTGTACTAGCTATTGTCCGCGTTTAGTTCGTCAGCATTCGAGATTAAAAATAGCCCACGCTAGACCCGGGTGTTCTTCTATCTACAAACATACACACATATCTTCACGCCACGTCCCTTACGTCGTAGGCAGAGAATATCGAGTGCTAAACCTCAGGATCCTGACAAACCTGTTCCATTTATTCCATGCTGTCATAGAATGGCTTCCTTCACATTTGTTACCCTTTTCATACAAACGCCGGTTTCGATGTCACTTATCTCCATGTAAAAACGTTATCAAAATGAATTCAGCCGTATTTTAGTCATAAATGTGCAACCAAAAGATCTTAAATTTGTATATGTCATAATTGGTTCTTGGTAAACCTTCTACATGTTGAATATAGCCGAGCATTAGATACTTAACACGCCTAACTCCACCGACCAACCGGAAGGCTCGGGTTCAAATCCCGACGGGGGCAGGCATTTATTTGATGAACTTTTCACCTTGTCAGCAAGTAAACAAGTTTTCTGTTCTGAGTCTGGTTGCTTATTAAATTAATTCTGATATATATTTAAGTATTTCTATGAATTAGTATCGTTGTTAAACATCCATAACACAATGCAATTTGCTTACTTTGAGGATACAAATATACTTGTCTATTAATAAACGAAAGGCTTCGGCAAAGATTTGCAATGTTTTTGAAATAAGCACAATTCATATGAAAAAAAAAAACGTTATAAAATATTTATTTATTTAATTCTTTATTGTACACAATTTATGACTTAAAATATGGACAGTGAAGAAATGCACAAAAGGTGGGCTTATCTCTAGGTCAACAGATTTCTTCCAGCCAACCTTAAAATTTAGAATGAAACAGTGGAAGGCATCATGCGCAATAAATAAATAACCTAAACATAGTAACGATATAAAAAAACCCATAACAATGACATACTATTAAACAATATAACTAATATAATTAAATCTATATAAATAAGAAACCTGAAAATCACAAATTGTTATGCAAGTGTTAAGTAATATTCTTACAACCGCTTTTTGAAGATATATTATAACCGTTTTTTAAATATATTTATTATGTAATCTCTGTATGTAGCCTGAGAATATACATGGATAAAAGAATCACATCTTCCAATCAAGATATCAAAACCCATAGAATTCAAACCTCCAGATAATAAAAAGTAAATACTTCCTTGCAACGGTAATTTCGAAATTATAAAATAGTATTATTATGTTAATTGTAAAGTAACGGTAACCATGTGAATATACTGGCTTGACAATAAAAATATTAAACAATTTGCATATGGAAAATAAACCAACAGTCATATTCACATAGCAATGAATTAAAAAAATAATACAAACCTTCATTAACATATTTTAGAAAGAAGGTCGTCCTAGATTAGCGTATAGCTATAGATAACAATACTAATTATTTTTTAACCGACTTCAGAAGTAGGAGGTTGTCAATTCGTTGCTTTATTGTATGTTACGCGATTACTCGGCCAATAACGAATTATTTTTTTAGGAAAATAGCTCATGATTCCGAGGTGGTCCCAAAAAATTTGATCACAATCTGATTAGTGGTTTTTGAGATTCATAATGCGTAAATTTTCTTGTGTCTAGACGATATCGTGTCACAATGGTACATAATATTGCATAAATTTCCATGTATCTAGACGACATCGTGTCACGATGGTACGCAATAGTGCATAAATTTTCACGTACCTAGACGACATCGTGTCACAATGGTACATAATAATGCATAATTTTTCACCTACCTAGACGACATCGCGTCACAGTTATACTGTATTCATAATAATGCCTAAATTTTTATGTGCTTAGATGATGTCGTGTCACGATGGTGCATAAAATGCATAAATGTTGTGTACCATGTCACGATGGTAAATAATAATACGTAAATTTTCATGTACCTAGTGTTTATGAAAATTTATGCAATATTTTAACCCAAAAACCACTTGTGGGATATTGATAAAATTTATAATGGATTATTAGCTACACACACAACACAAAACACAACATGGAAATAAAATTAGTGCCGGTTTTTTTTAATTTTAATACGTTTAAATTATTGTATAATAGATCCATTTTCAAACCTTTTCCCTATAATTGAGTACGTCATAATTTAACTATTTAACCACACTTAACTGTGAGTGTTAAATATCGTAATACTTTAAATAAGACTGTAATTGTTGCCTTTAGTTGCATAATGTATATAGTTGTAAATAACTTATAATATTCTAGATAATTTCTTACTACTTATCGAGCTGACAGGAAGTTGCAACGTATTAGTTAGGTAAAATTTATTTAATTGTAGTCTTGTACTTCTCAAGTGTATATTATCCGAATATCATTTAGTTAGTTCTCGGCCGAAACAGGTTTTTCAGCCGAAACCGAACTTTCGGTTTTGCTCTCACTTTTGGCCGAAACCGAAAAGGAATCTTGAAAAGAAAATCCCTAGAAATCTTTATCAGTCTTATTCGTTTTTATATTTTAGAAAATTTATTTTCTTCCATCTTAAGAAAAAATAACTTTTAGTGAAAATAATTATGTAATTGTTAAATAAAAATAAAGTGTTATTTTAAACAGATTTAGACGTGAAAAATTTTAAAGGTTTTTGTCGAAAATGTTTTAAAATTAAATTTGGATTAAACAATGTAACTTCTAACATATATTTTTTCAAATAATTAGTTACGGTCTCTGGTCTTTCTAGGTTTCAGAAAATTATTTTCGACCATAGATCAATGTCCACGGATCCGCCTTAATTTCGGATGAATCTATAAATATAGCTACTTCGTTGTCTACTTGTCGCCTTATTAAGGAACATGGTCTAAACTTTAAAGTAAGAGTAAAATTAAGTTGACATTATATTCTGTATCACTATGACACCGGATTGAATCTTGGAATCCTTTACTCCGCGTTTATTAACACGGCGGTTATAATTTATTAACATTTTTAAGCGACTCCAAAAAAGAAGAAAGTTCTCAATTCGAATTTAGAAAGATAGGTCATGATTCCGAGGTGGTCCCATATTATTTCAACAAGATCCGGCTAGTGATTCTTGAGTTATAGTTGATATCGCATAATGTTTTTGCTTATTAACTATTTTTTGTTAAAAATTTATGCAATATTAAGTATAACTCGAAAACTTCAACATTCTAGGTAAAAAAATTGTGAGACCATTTCGGAACAATTTTAATATCTTTCGAAAAAAGAATGATCTAATCTCGAAGCGGTACCTAATGATATAGTTTGATTCAGTTTTTACAGTTATGCTGTGCTTATATATTTTAATCGAACATGAAAATTTTAGAAAAGGAAGCCAATTCCATTTCTTGAGGGGTACATAGAGGGATCATACACACACTACTTAATCCCGATTGGGCAGGCGTTTCTGTGATAGATGTTGGGATATGGTTGTTCATTCAATTTATCTCAGTATTTTTTTAAGTATTTTTACTATACACTTATGTATCACTTATGTAGATAAGTGCATATAAGTTAATGTTAATGTGACAGTACTTTTGGGTACTGGTGAAAAACATTGGTATGGCAAAGATATTCTGATCTTGAAGCAATAAAGAAACTCTTTATATAATAATCTAATCAATAACTTGCTACTTATTGAAGCTGCCAGAAAGTTACAAAGTTTTAATTACTTATATGTTTAAGTTACTGTTATTAATTTTGGTATTTAAAAGTAGGTTTAAGGATTAATGAGTGGTTTAGTGTCTACTTTAACCAAGCCACCTTCAAATTACGATATTAACTTTTAGTCACCTTTTAATTTTTTGGAGTTTACTCCTTAAGAAACGATTTGAGTTATAAGGCCCGGTACGGAAATTTTATGGGGAGTAAAATCAAGTGTAACACGAGGCGTTGAGGCGTTACGTAGAAAGAGACAAACATATTTATCTTGTGGATTGAACGTGTAAAAGAATGAGATGGAATACATTACACAGCGTATCTCATTCTCGGGATCTCCTCCTGCGGGATACTTCGTAGTCTCCGTGCAGGAGGAGTCGCTATCCATCAAAATACTGACTATTTGGATCACACTTCTAATGTCTGCGATGATACTAATTTAAGACGACTTAACATAACTAAATCTGCTGTAAAAGACATATTGTGTGCTGCTGGATACATTTCGTAAGGAATAAACTCCAATCGTGCGTCGTAGCTGACACATAAACACTTTTTTTGCTTTCGTTTATCTCCTTCTTTTTTCGAAAATCATCAGTTTGTAACAACACTTTTTAATTTATATATTTCTGGCAGTAGGGGCGGGCGGCTTGGCTTATATTAGAGATTATCGAGGGTTATTTTTTTAATATCAAAATTGCTCGAGTAATTTTCGAACTAAAGTAAAAAAACCTGACGTCTATCTAACTCTGTCTAACTCTATGCGGTTTGATTTAGACATAATATTGGTTTTGGTGTCATAGTACAGAATGTTCCTTCTTATGACTTTTTTTATAACCAATTTCGCTGATGTAAAAAAATCTCTTTTAAACTTGTAAACGCCGACAAACTTATTTTTCTTAATATAGGTAATTTTATTTATATATACTTAGAGAATAGATATATCACTTTAACAACGTTTTATTGTTACTCATAATGTTACCTTATCGAGTTTTTTTAAATAACGCATAAGTACATAATATAATTTCAATAAAATAAGTACATATTTATGTTAACATACTTATAATATCTTTATATGATTGACAAAATTACTTAAACTTGAATGTTTATATAAAAAAAATTATAAAAAAATGACCATGAATTCTTAAAATTCCAAACTTTTTAGAGTTTGACTATGACTGAATAACCTTAAACTATGTTTATATATTATAGATAGGTCTCTATATAATAATTTATATGGTTGGACGTTAGAAATTTAATATTTTGAATTCGTAAATAGGGACAATTTTAAATCCTGAATGATTTCTTATTGTTTTTTGACAATAAACAAATATTTTTTTAGACTTCAAAAGTTTACATTTTTTATGTCGGGGTCGTATTTTTAGTGTTGTGCTTCGTTTTTAGAAGTTGCAAATACGCTTCGTAAGGTTCGAGCTAAGGTATTTTTGTGGATTATTATTTTTTGATTTATGGATCTTTTTTTGTGGATGATATATCTAGGGTCGGCAAACTAAAACACTTAAGTCAAAATGTCATACTTTTCAGGAACAACAAAAAACTAAATAAAAAAATAATGTTACCTTTTTTTTAACGTTTTATTGATCTAGTAAGGTCTACAAAATAATACCAACATGCAGTATAAACTTTAGTAAGTGAAAAAATAATAAACAGTTTTTTTCGTGACTTATATTATTTAGAACAGCTACGTTATACCTATAACTAAATATTTAACTATGACTTATGTTTATAAGAATAGTGTATTTGTATGAAAAAACAAACAAAAAAGGTGTAAATTAGTTTCTATCTTACAATACAATATCTAAGTATTTAACTCAGGTGATCTAAAAGAAATATATTATTCATCGTCCTCACTATCTACAATATCGGGGTCAGTGTTTCGTAAATCGTTCGCAGTAGGTAAATCTCGGTAAAAGCTATGGAATACATCAGGTATTAAGGAAAATAAAGAAATTAAATCGTCTTTTTTTTTCCTTAGATATTAATAATGGCTGTAACGATATTATGGGAATACTATCAGGTGCAACAGAACCTCTTCTTTTTAAGCTAAATTTAAAAAATGGTGTGTCTTCTTCTAAGTTGTTTTTGTAAGAAATTACTCCGAATTCATTGTCATAGCGCATCCATCTCTTATCGAGCCATTTAAATTGTTGTCCATCTACGTCTTTGTGTCGTAATACTAACGGACCCTTGAGCAATGAAGAGAAGTCTAAAAAATCGGTGTTCTTCATTTCAACCACTTCAAATTTTTTACTGCTTGATCTTATCAGTTGTATCCAATCGTGCGTGTGATAGATTTGAAGTTCGGTTTTTTTCTTTTTCTTTTCTATAATCCCATGGTCAGTATCAACTTCTAAATGGCTGTGACCGGGAATCATAAATTTGTGGTCAATAATGGCTAT
>NJDD01004516.1:38245-60747 GCA_002245505.1 Calephelis nemesis | reverse complement strand
CCCCACTCAGGGCCGTCTTAGATTATGCTGGCGCCCTAGGGCACATAAAGTTGGGGCCCTTTTGGAATATAAAGAAATCAAACTTTACAATTTTTTCCTATGATTTTTTGAGTAGTCATTTGCATTTTTTATTACACTGTATCATTAATATTAGTATGCTGCTGTTTTTTTATGATTACGATAACAGTTTCTTTCGGGATTTCTGTTGAGCAGAACATTTATTGAATTCTCATTTCTCAAACTCAATTTTCTAAAGAATGTCACTTCCTATACTCATAATTATTGACAAATTACATAAGTTCTCGTTCTCAAGCTGCGAAATTGAACGCTCCCGAATTAGGGGTATGAGAAAAACGTAATGCAGGGTGCATCCAAAATATATTGAGGTTAAATATGACTGAAATGGTCGATCCTTCGGGTTCCTCTGAGTGTAGGGTCTTGAGCACTGGCCCCGTGTGCCCTTATGGTAAAGACAGTATTGATCCCACTATATCTTTGAAAATTTAATATATCATATTTACAGAAATTAAGGTTATTATAGGAATGATGATATACGTACACAATGACAATACAAGGAATAAAAACAATCTTGCTGTGCATGTGTCTCGTCTCCACAGAGTGGGTAATTCTTTCATGGGCCAACGCCTTCCAATTAATAAATTGAAAAAATGTGTTAAATGGAAATTATATGAAAAGGTATCATTGCTGAATATTTAGCAGATAAGAGCGCTTGAGATTAATTCTGTGCCTCCTGTGAAAATTGATACAAGTCGAAAATCATCATTTTACAGGAGAGTGAAAACAAAGTTTAAAAAAACTAGTTCATAAACCAAGAGAGCTAAACTTGATCCGAGCCCTTATTTTAATTGATAAAATCATGATCTTTAAACGTATATTTATAGTTTTTTGATAAAGTTTATAAATTCGGAGAAAATCGTAAGAAATCAGTGAGTTATACCCATTGATATGCCAAATACAAGAAAAAAATATGAGTTAAATAATACAATTTTACTTATGTCATAGTGCACCCTCGGAGCGCTCATCTTCTGTTTTGGTGAAAACTGATATACATGAACTTTAAAAATCCTATAACTCAGCAGTATATGTTCCTAGCACAATAATCCTCGAACAAAAATAGTAGATAAAACCATGAAAAATATATTTTTACGCTGTTTAATGCGATATAGTTAAAATTTTCCTAACATATAACAGTTTTCAATCAACCTAGCTTTGTAAAAAAATGTGTAAAAAAATATAAGTCAAATTATACCCGTCGCTAAACTCCATATTTCTTGTGTAAATGAATACAAGTTTTAGAAAAAATAATTAACATTTATTAAACTTATTCAAATTAAACAAATAACTCACATATTCATCAAAATTCATATCAAAGGTACTTACCTTCATATTTTTTTATTATCATATTTTTATTATATTTTTTTATTATCATATTTTTTGGACACTGATGCTCAACTTCTATCCATAGGAACTTAAAGTTTTACAAAACTTGCTATAAAATTGAAGTAGATTACTATAAAATGGCACGGTTTACTAATATCACATTTTGCGTTTTCTTATCAATCAAAACATAAAGTGTCACTAACATTGAATCATAAAAATGTAACAAACTACTGGAACTAATAAAAAATATAAATTTCACAACGAGATCACAGCTTTTCTTAGCATATACCATTCTTATATTATGGGTTTGTACTGTTAAATAAGGTTGTAGAGAGAACAAAAAAAAATTACTTAAGTACGTAAGTAGGGTACTAGATAAGAATGACTATAAAAGACAAGCCAAAATGCTGGTTAACATACGTTTATAGCTAACTTATAGAAATAGCAGTCTTTGATCAGATTTATATGTTAGTACTCGTCATCAGAATCAATTTGAAGGTCTGGAGGAAGTGTCTTTGGCGTCATTTTTGCAGCTCAGACTTCTATAAAACTCGTGCGCAATCTCATAAATAAAGCACAATAAATTTAATAAATCCTTTTTCTCTTCTGTTGAAATTGCAATCTTGGTGTCTACAACCATATTTATTGTTATCATATCGTAACAATTCCCACGTTTAAAACAATGCATTTTAAGGGGTAAGGTAATCGGTATACTTGAATTCTTTTTTGTACATAAATCAGGCAACATTTTCATTGATGTACGTTCGAACTTCAACCCACAAGAACTTTTGATTGACTGTATTTAATTTTCTTAGAGCCAGAATTTGTTTCAGAAAATTGTCCATAGTGGTGTGTTTTTTACGCTCAATCAAAGCATGATTAGTATCAGCCTACATTTATGTGTATGGCTAGGAACGAGAAACTTATGTTTAATGGAATGTAATTGTGGAGATAATTTTGTAACCAGCATCAACATAGGTGTGATAATGCAATTTTTGTTTGTCCGGGGCAACTATCAGAGTACATTTCTTCTATCAGAGATCTTGGCATTTAAGTTTAAGTTCGGCGATTGATGTTTGTTGTTTGTTTGAAATGAATAGTCTCCGAAACTACTGAACCGTTTTCAAAAATTCATTCACCCTTGGAATGCTACATTATCACTGAGTGACATAGGCTTTGTTTCATCCGAATCGGTATAGTAGAAGCCAAGTTACGCAGGCGAAGCTGCGTGAAACTGCTAGTGTAAAATAAAACAAAAGGCGAGCTTAGCCCTAAAAGAGATTTCTTCCAGCAAATCCAAACTTCCAGCAAATGCAAAATAAAGAGAATGCATAAAAGAAATGTAGAACGTACAGTGCACAATACAAAAACTTACTGTACAAAAAAACACAAACTAAATTACTAATCACGGCTAAAGTGCTAACATGACGATTAATTACTCACCAAAAGCTCCATTACTGCCTTCTTAAAAACTGACAATGATTGAATACTCCGAATTTCATAAGGTAAAGAATTCCAGAGTTTCACGGCATTAAAAGTAAAAGAATGGTTTAATTATTACATTGGCGTCAAGCTGGGTTGTATGTTGTTGTCCCTCCCCCCAAGGGTGCAAGCCTTACCGTGGCGGGGGGCTGAGTAACTGGGGTCCACCACCAATTCATCAGGAAGGCTGCTCCTCAGTACCTCCCTCCGGCCAGAGGGGACACGAGGAGTGGACACAGGGTGGTGGGTTACTTGGCCCGCGATAGATGGCAGCAGTACGGCCCGTGGAGGGTGTTGCCCGAATGGTTGCCTAGCTGGTTGCTTGTCTAGTAGTCCGACTGGTTGCCCAACTGGTCGCCCGCTTGGTTACCCGACTAGTTGTCCGAGTAGTTACCCGACTGGTTGCCGAACTCATTGCCCGACTTATTGCCCGATCAGATGCTCTACTGGTCGCCTAACTAGTTACACGACACGAAATATACTCCCTAAAACTATTTCGAAATCGCAATTTTTTTTTGTAAAAATTGGCTGCGCAAAAAAATGCAACGAGTGTCATCTGCCTGGCTGCGTACTAAAGAGCATTAGGAAATGCATGTCAAAATTATCTTTTTGGCCGATGTTGCTAGTTTCCGTACTTGAACGAAACCACCATTTGGGCTAGTTCTTTTTATTGTCGGCTATAGTCAAGAATAGGATCTTATGAAGAGAAAAACTCGGAAAATACAAAAAAAATAGAAAAAAAAACACTATTTTTTCCCATACAAACTGTCCAGCGGTACAAAGTTCGCCAGGTAAGATAGTTTTATGTTATTTATAGCAATAGACGAACAAATACGGTATCAACCTGTACTTCAAATGTTCTTATCTTTAAAAAGAACCCACATAAATATCCTTTGATAGAAAACACCTTTGATATTCTGCACTCAGACCCGCGGTATGTGTGAAACAGCACCTGGTGGTATTGTGTCCTTACAAATATATCCCCTTTGTCCAGTTATTTATGAATTCTTGATCCTCTACCAAAGAAAATCTCTTTATTTAACCATGTAAATGCTACTTGTCCTTTTGAAAGCTCATGAAATAACGATATTCTGCGACTTTGCCCTCGATGGCCATTGTAATTTGATAAAACGGCCAATTTTTACTAATTATTACCAGTTAAACATAGTTTATTAGTGGCTGATATTTTTGTTGATTGTTAGCCGACCCGGCAACCTTTAGGTATTTCTATGTATTAGTATCGTTGACTAACACCCATAACACAAGCATATAATTTGCTTACTTTGGGGTTAGATTCAATTTGTGTAACTTGTCCAGGAACATTTATTATTATTTTTTATTAACTATTAACATTTTATAAGGAAAACATATAGTATGTACTATACTACTATACGAGTACCATAATGTTTTTTTTCAAATTCCTGATAATAACTATGTTATACAAAAAAAAAGAATTAGCAAATTTTTTTTTCCTTCCGTTTAGCGTGATCGAAGACTACGAGAAATGGAGATTAATTTTTATATATTTAGACTGGAAAATGTATTACCTATGTATTGTAATTTATGTATTGCTTGGTTACTGGTCTTAGCGTTTAATAATATCTTACCTTCGCCTCTGTGGTCTAGCGGTCCGGCGCCGGACTTGACTACTTGAAGTCCCGGGTTCGATCCCCCGGTCGGGCAACAAAAAAATTAAAAGAATATATTTTCGCTAACCAGAATACGCAGGCAAAGCCGCGAGTAACAGCTAGTAATTTATAATTCATATAAATAGAAAAGAAGCAATCCCTAAGAATTTAAATGTATTAGTATTTAATGTAGCGACTCGGCCGACTTCGTTTGTATTCGTTCATATCTATTTCATTGTTTGTTTACGTAAAAAGAGATAATAATAATAAAAGAAAAAATTTAGGTTGAAATAAAGTCTACGCATTTGCAAAAAGAAAAGATATTGGTTATATAGGTATTCTACTAGCGGCCCGCCCCAGCTTCGCACGGTTATGAAATTTACATGTAAACCTTCCTCTTCAATCATTTTATCTATTAAAAAAACCGCATCAAAATCTGTTGCGTAATTTTAAAGATTTAACCATACAAACGGACATAGGGACAGAGGAAGCGACTTTGTTTTATACTATGTAGTGATGTCGAAATAAAGTCTACGCATTTGTATATAGAAAACATGTTGGTTATATATTTATAGAAGTACTATTTAAATTATGCGCTTCGGCTATATTCGTCAAGCTTCGGAAATAGAATGTATTTTAAATATATGTATATAGAGTTGTTATTACATAATTAATCATTTCGCTTAAACTTAGATTAGTTTAGTCAATTTAAAAATAAAAGTATAAAGTGTAAAAAGAGTTAACAAGTGTAAAGCCAAAGCGCATAATTTAAATAGTCGTAGATAGTACGTACTATACTAAGTATGCTTTCTTTCCTCAAACGTTATAGGTAGCAATCGGTAGATAGCGGTCGGTGAATGGACCGAGTATGTCCTTGTTAAGCGACAATAATTGTTCTCGTGATACCTAGGTAATTGTTAGCTTGGAGACAACTCCTAATATATTCTATGAAATAGTTTAGTGTGAAAAATTGTTACGTTGTACGAGTCGTACTACACTAGCTGACCAATAGTTGTCCAGACATAAACAAGATGATTGATTTCGAATGTCATTCAACTGACAGTTAGGTACCTACGTTTTATATTTTCGTAAAGTTTTCTTCTGTTCCGTTCCATTAACTCACATATACTTAATAACTTTTTTAAAAATCTTTCCTGTCTGATGATTAATTTGATAAAAGATGAAAATGGCTTCTTAATTACCACATCATACCTACCTAATATTTTTTTAAGTAGGTTCTCGTCATAATAGGCCGTCACTGATTTTTATGTAGATCTATTAAAAAGGAATAATACCTGATGCCTTATTTTCAAAATAAAGTGTTAGTAGTCTTTTATTTTCAAACAAATTAAACAAATATTGTTAAGTTTTAAACCTTCCTTTAACATTCCATGTATTGATTGATGCAATTATTTAGAAGTTAGATGCATTTTTAATCGACTCCAAAAAAGAGAAGGTTTTGTTTTCTTTATTATCTTTGTCGGCATAACATTTGTATGTAACACGATTGCTAGGTCAATAGCCAAACCGATTTTGACGGCTTTTTTTTTTTAAAGATAGGTTATAATTTCGAGGCGGTCCCATATTAATTTTATCATAATTTAAAAAGTGGTCTTTCAGTTATACTTAATAGTTTATAAATATGTTGCTTATGTGAACGACCCCGCATAACCGCAAAAGGATGTAGATAAAATTTATGTGAGACCATTTCGGAATGTTGTTCTTTTAAAGTTCTAATTATCAAATCGTGACTTATTAAAATAGTTGGAATCAGCTTTTGCAGTTTCACTGTACATCATGAATTGAATTTATTGCGAACAGACAGACAGCTGAGTTCTTTGTTTATGTATATAGAGATAAAGTGCATACAATCTTTCATCAGATTGTAGCAAAAGTTATCTCTCAATTACGGAAACCTGTCAAGTGT
The DNA here is from genome assembly GCA_002245505.1 of Calephelis nemesis. NCBI lineage: Eukaryota > Metazoa > Arthropoda > Insecta > Lepidoptera > Riodinidae > Calephelis > Calephelis nemesis. The sequence continues at coordinate 54,309 of NJDD01004516.1, read as the reverse complement.
TGGCAATCAATAGGACGACAATTTATTCATCTCCAACATAACGTAGTGTGGCGCGGACACGGGGCTGTACAACACGCCTTCACTTTTGTTTGACGTCGGTAAACAAGCCGCGAAACAGAGCGTGCCATCGAACCACTTGCTTATAAGGTTAGTTGCTTTCTTGTTACTTCGGAATTCAAAGGCTAAACGAGTCCATTATCCTTTGGTATTGATAAATTCCTTGCCTTTAGAGTACGAGAAGACTCCATCTTCCTGTTAAATTACAAGTGTATTTAAACAGGACGATGGAGTCTTATGGATGGAGTGGATGGATGGAGTCAGGAGGATAAATTAATCAAAGTAGGTGCACAAGCCTCGAAACGACTGCGTCTGCAACGTCAGTCGTGTTATAGTTTTACATTCTATAAGGGTTGTATCTTCACGTCTGTATCCCCGAAGAGTTTGGCAGAGGTATAACAAGTGCACCCATGACCAGCCGACGACACAAGTTCAACAATATGACAGGAGGCAAACCTATCGCTAACGGCACATATCCAATCTCGAGCAACGTTCTTTTTATTAAAAATCGTTTAAATACATTGTGTTTTTGTTGTCCATCCCAGGGATATCATGAAGTCAAGTCTAACAGCCGGACCACTAGACCACAGAGGCGATAGATAGACTAGATGGGATGTAAGCCAGTAAACTTATGTAAGAGATATCTGGGATACCTCAGGTGGTTCCTGACTACCAAGGTAGTCAAAAGGTGGGGATAGAACTATCTACTATTAGAAAGTTAGAATCGGATATGTAATTTTAGTGACTCTTGAACACGATACCAGCGGATTATTAACATTTAGCTAATAATAAAGAATAAATGATTTTATCAAATTCGTTGAATTTTTGTTACTAAATGTTAAAAATCTCGTTGTATGTTCGCCCTAAAAATAAAGTAAACGTAAAAATAACGTAACGACAATTTCTAATTTGTATGAAATTGAAATTTGGGAGTAACCTTACAGCTCTGAACTCGACACTCACTTTTCCTTTTATTTGATTTAGTCATCCAGGCTAAAGCCGGTCCTGGTAACGATTTTTCCCCCTGACGGACTAACTTTTCTTTCATTTCCTTATCTCTCTTTATCTTTAAACGTATTATATTGGTTTAAAAACAGTACTGCATTATTGTATAACGCGGAATTAGGTCTATCAGCAATGACGTCGTTGCTTACGCATTGCTAGTTTTGTTAATTGTAACAAAAATATCATGTTTTGTAACGTATTCGAATCAATAAAAGATAACATTGCAACAGCTGATGTTAATAATAAACGTTACTGACTTACATGACATACTTATGACGCGTTATGATGTGACGACCCCATCGTACGCTGGTGACAAGTAATTTAGGTTAGAGGAGAATAATTCCACTAGCGTAGTCAGTCGTATCTAGGTGTAGCGCGTCTGAATAGTAACTGCTGTCACTTTAATTATTTCTGCTGCCTATACGTCAGTACTCGTAATTGTCACCTTCATGGTTAGAAATTCAAGCAGCCTAGAGACACCGAAGGTGATAATGGCCTCCAGAAAAAGTAAGTTCGTTTACAGGCGAGCTTAACCTCTGAACCGGAGGACGTCAAACAACAAGCGCTGACCCTATGGCGGCAGTAATAGGTAAGGCGATGGTACCAAACCGAGCGAGTTGCTGCGAAACTCTACCACCTGTCAGATATCAGGGTGCTAGTAGCAGTAAGCCTATGCTCGCCTTTTACGTGCTGCTTGATAGGAAGGCAGATGGTCTATTCTGTAAAAGATCCCGGTTCATCGCGGGAAAAAGGAGGAAGGGAAGGAGGTAGGTGGCAGAGTAGCCAGTAGAATTGCACGAGCTAAGATTTATAACATATAGTGACGCATCAATAACATCTGTGGTGTCTTAGGTCAGTTTAAGTTTCTTACCGTCCGGAGAAGAAACTGCTTGTTCGCTTTCTTATAACATGAAGTAACAGCAGAAAATTATGCTCTATAGTCTATACTGATGGTTTCTGAAGAAATAGAATTCCAGTTTCTGAAATTACCAATCTGGTAGTAATTTTACCCTATTATTGATTTATCTGAATCAGAACCTAAGCCTATCTTGCTGTTCACGGGCAAGAAGAAGAAAACAGACAAACGAAATCTATTTCTATGGGATGGTCCAGTCTGCGTACGCGAGATTGACTTCTGAAAGTGACAAGCAAATAGGTAACTGCTACTTTTATGTCCTAAGATAACGAATAAGAACAAGGCTCTACTGAGTTTATAAGTTAGTATATCTTTAGATCAAGGAAAATAAATACTCTTTAGCTAGAGGTATAGATAAATCGGTTATTTATGTATCAAAACCCAATAAGTATAGCGCATTTGGTATAAAAATTTGTTCTTTTAGTTACCCGTAGAGGCACGGTTCAAAGTTTCCATACAAATGATTTATGAAGACGCTTGCGAGTTTAGTAAAGCGAGTTTCCGTCGAGGCTTAATAAAGCAAATGTTTTCTTGTTTTAAAGTTTGTACTAAGCTACCTACCTTATTTACCCATTTATTTTTCCTCTTGTTCTGCAAATATATCATCATAAACTCTGGAACCACTAAATGGATTGAAACTTCTACAAATTACGTTTTCCAAAAATCCTAATTTTCTACCATATAATGGTAGGCAAATATATTATTTTAAAACAAACTAGCCGTCACCGCGAACTCCGTATCACTTGAAATGAAAAGGTTTATAAGCTTTGTAAGGAATATGTCCTTGCATTCTTTCCAGTGTATCAATTTAAAAGAACATTCCTTGTGTCTTAACAAAAATATTTTTTAAATACTAGCTTATCCGCCAAACTTTCAACCCTCTTAACTATTAATATAAAAAAAAGTATTATATCGTCGATGAAGTACCAATACCTCCTAAGTGTTAAGAATCTAATTTAACACCAAAACACAAAAAAAATTATTTTAATTAACTATTGGCAGTAAAATAGTTTTTAGTACATTACCTTTTTATTAGTTACAATGGGATGTGGTTATGTTTACGTTTTATAGGGATTTAGTCACTTAGGAGATTTTGATTCTAGAACTTGAAAATCCAATTTAATGTTTGGAGTTATTTCTTGTAAGTTAAAAATATAATTGACTGAATTAATTTTATTTTAAATTAATAATTCACAATGTTTTATAATGATAATAACAAAACAATCATCGAACTCAAACCAAACATGCATATTTTTCAAAAATCTCTTTTAGAAAACAAAAAAATTAGATTAAAAGAGCAAAACATCTTCTAGACTTTCTAATGTTTTTATGTAGTTACATAATTTTATAAAATAAATTAATTTAAGCTTAAATTTTACGCAACGTATCGATTACGATAAAATTGCCATACTTATTAAAGTATGGCAATTTGATGGTAATACATTTTTCATGCATTGCAAATGATTAAATTTTGTTGCCGTTATAGGAAGAGGTGCGTTATTCATTTGTAAGTAGGTATTAACTCCTGCAAAAATTTTAGGCCTCGCCGGTAAATCGGCTGTACAATTTCAAAACCTAGAAAGGGACATATCTATCAAAAATCGGGTTTTTGATGCACCTAGGTAATGAGGCCGTGCCAGATCAATTTGCATCGTCAAAATATCAAAAACAGCTTACAAATTTGATTTTTAATTTTCATAAACCTACCATGTACGGAGTCGTGACAAAAAAATAGTTAAAAAACAACATAATAAACCTACCAAGGGACATTGACAACTTTAAAACCTAGTAAAGAATATCCTTTGGTATGTTTTTAAAGTTGTAATTTTTGTAGGCTTTGGAAATGGTTGACGACGCTCAAATTTCTGGCCAAATGATCACTAATAGACGAGGATTCAAAGGACGAGAATAAACTAACGTTCGTTTGTTTTTGTTAAATACTTGAGATTTATGGACTCAATATTAAAAGTATTTGAGTTAGCGAGGTTGACAAGAGAAGTGTACAGAATCCAGTTTTTATTTTGGTTAGTGCAGTTATCGCACCATATTACCCCGCTTGTAATTTTGTTTGTTTTTTTAATAATGCTAATAGCGCATCTATAATACTATTAGCATCTTTACCAGCCCAGACTTCATATCAAAGTACTTGTACATAAGTCTTTATAATTTGTGCAAAGTACACATTTATTGTTAACGTCAGTCATTTCATGGATAGATGCAAATGTCTGATTAAAAACTTTGAGACCACTCAAAAAAAATCTTTTATCTTTGGCATATCGAGTATCAACATCATTTTTTGCAGGTCCATTGAGTAATAACTAACTTCATTAGTATTCATCTTTTCAAATTACAAATTTACCTTAGATACCAAGAAGACGCTGAAAATCGTCTTCTTGGTATCTTAGGATTGCTTTCTTAGCCTTTTTCGTATATTTATTTAAATTTTTATTTCAGTTTCTTCTCTTAAGTGCTTTATTATAATTTTGGGCACTTATATGTGAATTATAATCAGAAATTTGTTGTTTCTCTGCTTGAGTATCAGATATCTCATCGGTAAACTGATAAAAACATATTGTAGGTTCCGGATATATTGCGATATAATCTGCGGTATTTATATTCTCACGAATACGGTCTCTTGCTCCTTAAAAATATTGACGTAGTGGAAGTTGAGAAAAAATATCAGTGGATTAAAGAGAAAAGTAATTCAAGACGTGATAATTCCAACGATGTTTGAAACACATTTACTTTAGAATTTGTGAGTGTATGCCGAAAACTCTTTTATAATTCTCTATTTCAAAATCCTCTTTTATAAAGAGGATTTTGACGAAACCTCTATGGAATTAGATTTAGAATAAAAAAATTAAGAAAGATGGAATTGATTCCAAACTTGTACCGCTCATGCCTACCATTATAAAGATAGATTTGCAAGTTTGCGACCGAATGTAGTTGGTTGTCGCTGCAGTTAGGAGATATTTCCATAAAATACTTCCGAGCAAATGAATTCTTTGACTTAGTAGATATTTTCACATAACTCAGGAAGCTTATTGGTAAAGAAATTTAGGATAGGAGTTAATTCCATCTATGCGAATATGAGTTTTATGTCTATTGTAATAAAAAAGTAATTTTGGACTAAATTGTCAGTTAGGAGGTATTGGTACTTCATCGACGATATACTATTAATATATTATTCTTAAAATGTCCATTGTCCGCTAAATTAACACTTTTTCCTGCTTCTTCTGGCAATATATACCTACCTATTTAACACAACAAAAAAATAAATAAATTATTCCATCCGTTTACGCGTGCTGCTGTTGCCAAGCGAAATGGAGGTTATTTAATTTTATACCAATTATATATACCAATATAGATAAGCTGAATTGGTCGATACGTTCTCAAGTTTATAGTAGGTAGGAACACAGTTGGCGGTTTATTTTTATTTATAGAATTACCAATTTAGATACATTCACCTTTTCCTCGATTTAATGGAATTCCACGAAAGAAAAATTTACTAAATATTTAAAGTTAGTAAAGTTGTCTCATAGTTTTTATTAGTCAATTTACCTATTTCTGTTCAGATCCGCGTTCCTTGACCTTTTAAAATTCTTAATGGCTTTCGTGGACAGTAGAGCTATTTTTAATTACCACCAAGTTTTTTTTTCGTCCGCAGGCGACAGGCTAAGGCCAAAGGTCATGCTGCATTCAAATTCGAATTTCTTTTTGGCCATGTGTGCATATGCATCGTATCTTTGTGCATTAGTCAAGTAGTCAAGTTAAATTAATTTGCATCAAGTTATCACACGATTTTATAAAAAGGGGCATAAATGCACCCTACAGTATGCGTCCACCCTGGACGCAAACTGACTAATTCGTAATATTGGTATACCAGTTCGCGTCCACCTTATTTTAACTCTAAAAAATAAAATAATCAATCAAAATCATCAATATTTTTATTCTTTTAATAATTTTCAAGGCCTAGGAATAAATACAATATTGGATATTTACACAACTTTTTTATGTAGGTAACATTAATTATTTTTTTTAAACAGGAAAAATTATGCGAACAGTTCTTTTGTCTGTGTATGTGTGTTCCTAATATATTGTATAATAGGCAGAAACGACTTTTAATTTCCCTAATTTGTTTGTACACTTATTTTTAAGGGTTTTTTAAACGGTGTCCACGAAATGGACGCGAACTGGTGCGTGGACGCGAATAGGCACACATACCCTATTGTCTTTCGCGATGGCGCCAAGACGCCCTTATTATTTTTTCGCTGCATCAACACGGGACACGCTTAGATCAAAAGCCATGATGCCTTTTCTTTCAGTAGAAATATTTTTTGAAAGAAAAGCCAAGGACTACCTGTATGTTGGAACGTAAAAATACCATATTCACGTACCTACACATTCTTAAATTTGTTAATTCTTAACCAAAAAGTTATCTTTTTAACTAATCAATTTTTAACGGGCGGTCCAAAACACAAGCATGGATTCGAATTTGCTTTTATCACCTGTACACATATCCAAGGTCAAAAATTTAAATGCCAAAAGAATATTCCGCAATTTTGCATTTGTTCGCTTTGACATTTATAATAATAGCGTTGGTATTCAACAATCTTATTCCGTATTCTTAATTTTCTTATAATCGCCTGTGTGGTCTAGAAGTCCAAGTGTTGGTCTTGACTTCACGAGGTCCCAGGTTCGAATCCCGGGTCGGGCAACAAAAAGAAAACTTAGTAGGTATTCTCAATTTTCTAATACAAAAAAATGTTGTTTAATATTGGATATGTGTGCCCGATGGGAAAACTTCGACCGGTCGTGGGTGCCCTGGTTGTCCTTCTAGGGAATATGGGCATTTAGATACTTACTTACTTATTATTACAATATTAAAGTACAAAATTTTACTTAAAAGGATAAGTATAACTTAGGAACCTTCTACCAAGAGTGGATCCAAGGGCGTTTATTAGGGTGTCGAACAGGGGGTTCGCAGAGTTCGCAGGGGGGTTAAGGTCGAAAACCCCTAGGCTAGAGCTTCCCAAACTGTGCGACGACGCGACGCTCTGGAGCGTCGTGGCACTGTCCCAGGAGCGTCGCTTGTCAATGAAAGTCGAATGTATCCGAGTCTAGGAACTAGTTACCAGACTTGTACTAATTATAACTGGTAACTATATTTTGGTTCATAGGTGCGGGCGGGGTTATGAGGAGTCGAAAAAAATAGACCTTGTACTATAAAGGGTAAATTTTTCGATTCTTTTTTTCTTTGATTCGGAGGATCCCCCCCTCCCTCCTCTGACAATAATCGGGTTAAGGGGCGTCGTTAAAAATAGCTAGTCCTCAGGGCGTCACAGTAAACATAAGTTAGGGAAGCCCTGGCCTAGGCAAGATGGTCGTCCTTATTGGCACCCCTTGAGCGGGCATCTATACCTACTATTAAATTGTGATTAGATGTGACAATCTTTGAATCTACTGTTTAAACAGTTTCGACGAAATCGATTGAGTAGTCTTTGAAGGGGTTAAAGTTGTTGATTGTTTGTGTTGTACTTTTACTCCCGCGATCCTCGCGTAACCTCGCGCCCATAGGCACAACCTGGATTGCCTTAAGGAAAATCCGCTAATGCCCCCTTGGCAAGAATCCTTTTTTTTATGACATTGGAAGGCAAACAAGCAGACGGATAACCTGATGGTAAGAAATTCCCGCCGCCTAGAGAGACACAAGATGGTGGTAATGGTGCGTTGCCAACCAGAGGCCTGTTAGGCCTCGAGCAAAAGTAAATTTACCGGCTACCTTACCCTCCGAACCGGAACACGTCATGACGTTATGGCGACAGGAATAAGTAAGGCGGTGGTACCAACCCGGGTGAGTCGCTGCGATACTCTACCACCTAGTCAGATGTCACGGTGTTAGTGACAGCAAGCCTATGCTCGCCTTTTATGAGCTGCCTGGCACAGGAAGGCAGATGGTCTATTCTACAAAGGAACCTGGACCAACACGGGGGAAATCTAAATATGTAGCACAATATGCTCATTTAGATTTGGAGGTTACCCTGAATGAACCTCGACCCTGACTTAAGGATTGGATCCGTCCCTGCCTTCAAGAAAAGAGTGTGTTCATGCCTGAAAGATCGACAATGCCTCTGTGATAATCCTGGTGTTGCCCCTGCCCCTGTACGTATAAGGAACACCCAACCCTACAGGAAAACCCAACTTGTCTGTTGACTTCCTCTTCTATTAAAAATAAATAAATGCCTCGAACCATACTTGTTATCGTATATTTTCAACAATTTCTCTTAGTTTAATATTTTTACGGTATTTTCACCTTACGTTTGTATTAAATACTCCATCAAATTCACTTGCCACCAAACTCTCAAAAAACGTAGTTAAAAAATATACAAGATAACAAGATTGACCTTATTTTACATTAATATTAATAGGTAGCTACACTGTTTCAAAAGTAAAGTGAAATACATAATGTAGGGCTGTAAAAATGACACATCGGCAAAAACCGAAACTTAACAAGTGAATTGAAAATGGGCCCACATATATTTCACCAACATCCTATTATACAGTAGTTTTTTAGGTGTTTTTAAATATTTATTTAGCACTACTAGCTATGGCCCGCGTGTTCCTATAGGAACATTGCTTCGGGATAAAAACTATCCTATGTGTTAATACAAGTTACCCTCTATGTGTGTACCAAATTTCATGAAAATCGGTACAGCAGGTTTTACGTGAAGGAGTAATAAACAAACAAACAGACAAAATTTCGCATCTATAATATCAATAGGACTAAGTATAACTCCAAAACCGCTAGACGGATCATGACAAAATTAATATTAAGTACTACCTCAGAATCATGACCTATCTTTCTAAAAGTGAAACATGAACCTCAGTTTGCTAATAGTCAAAATAAATTAAGTGAAATATACAAATAAAAAAACAGTCAATTTAAGAACCTTCTCTTTTGTAGAGTCGGTTAAAAACAAAAACACCAGTAAATAGATCATAGTCGGCTATTTGTTTTGTGATTGTACAGATTGTGCGTTATCAACACTTGATGTTCGCGGAAGCAAATACGTATCTCATCTTGCTATTAACTCGCATCAGTTGTTTTTTTGAATATAACAGTATTTGTAATATTACCCCCTTACGTTGATCTGAGCGTTTACCATGAGTTGGTATAGATTACGTCAGGAAAGTTATGTGTCAAAATCTATTACATTTTTGATATAAAAATGTGTTTCTCTTTGTTACCAACAGAGGCGCTGTTCAAAGTTTTCATACAAGTAATTAACAGAGACGGTAGCGAGTATAGTAAACTTGAGAAGTCGTAAACTCATGGTAAGGCCTAAAGTTTACTATACTCGCTACCGTCTCTGTAAATTATTTGTATGAAAACTTTGAGAAACGCCTCTGTTGGAAACTAAGGTAAACACATTTTTAGATCAACAGTGTCATAGATTACGAAACGTAAATTAAGAGCATAATCTGTAACAACTCATGGTAAAGGCTCTGATGTGTAAAGGTAAAGTTCTGTGCGCAAAATGGCCAGAGGTTCCATCGCCTTACCTATTTTTGCTACCAGAATAACTCGATCATTTTTCAGCCTGGAGGGTAGGGTAGCCGATAGACTTGCACAACAGGCCTAACATCCCGGCCGCAAGACAGCGACGCATAACATTTATGATGTCACCAGGAGATCTCATACTTTTGCACAAAAAAGACATTTCTTACCACCTACAATACCTTTGTGTAATAGTTATCCATGACATTATTCGTAAACTGAATTTGGAAACTTTCTTTTTCCACGTGTTGGTCCGGGCTCCTTTTGTAAATAGACCAACTGCCTTCCTGCCAGGCAGCTCGTAAAAGGCGAGCATAAGCTAACCGTCGCTAACATCGTGACATCCTACTAGGTGGTACAGATTTGCTCGCCCGGATTGGTACCACCGTCTTACCTATTTCTGCCACCATAACTTCAGTACTTGCCATTACCACCTTTGGCGTCTCTAGACGATGTGAATTTACCATCAGGAAATCAATCTGCTTGTTGCCTTCCAATATCATAAAAAAGACCGTACTCGTTCCTGAAAGATCAACATTGGATTTGCAATACCTATACCTACCTATACCTATGCCTGGTGATCTGGATGTCTGTTGGAGGAGCTGATCACTTACCATTAGGTTATCCGCTTGTCTCTTCTTCTCTTAAAACACAGCCATCTATCCTACCATATCTTGCCTCAGTTAAAAACCAAGATTTTTTTGGGTGCTATCAACAAGAGAAATGATGATGTCAACCTATTCAAATGTTACGTATGCATCAAACATGTGACGGATATAAATAGATTGCAAACGGTCGATGATAAGGTATAATTGATTATTGTCGTGTCCCCCTGAGGGTACATCACGAGATAGTGACGGTTTATCTAGAGGTCAGTCGTCAGCTTCTTGTGGCGAATTTTTACGGCGTAGAGTAGAACCGTTGAAGGTGCAAAGGATTTACGTGATATCTTCGCAAACAGCAGTGAGAAGTGTGCCTGTCGATTGCTGCCAACTTATCAGAGTCTTTACCATGAGTTTAAGGCTTGTCAAATTTACTAATACTCGCCAGCGTCTCTGAAAATTATTTGTATGAAAACTTTGAACAGCACCTCTATTGGTAACTAAGAGAAAACGTTTTTAGACCAACTTATCAGAGTCCTTACCGTGAGTTTACGGCTTGTCAAGTTTACTAATACTCGCCAGCGTCTCTGAAAATTATTTGTATGAAAACTTTGAACAGCACCTCTATTGGTAACCAAGAGAAAACGTTTTTAGACCAACGTCTTGGTATAGATTTCGACACGTAACTTACCGAACGTAATCTATACCAACTCATGGTAAAGGCTCTGTTCCATAAACAGCGGCGCTAGTGTTTCGTTAAGTGTTTCTGATCGACAATTTCACCTAGTAAACAGCGATAATGACAAATGGAAACAAATTAAAAAAAATAGTGGTTGGAATTTAAGTATCTGTTCTCACGTAAGACGGAAGAATGTTTCACGAAAAAGCGGTTTGGTTACAGGCATAGGCCTCTTCTGTCATATTATGTTTGTTTTTTCAATTCATAAGACTTAGGGATTCATTTTCGTATCAAATTTTGGAGGTATTCAGTTACTGGAAGGATTCGAGTAGGTTGTTGAAGATGATATCAGTTTTAGGTTTGCTGGATAAATCTCTACCAGAATTCAGAGAGAGACAAGATCGCCATTTATAATTTCACATATTTTTTATGATACTCGTATTGGAACCCAAACAAGCAAACTGATTTGCTGATTGTAAGAAATTCAAGCCGCCTGGATACACCATAGGTGGTTATAGTGCGTTGCTAACCTGAGTCGAGTTTCATGCAAAAGTAACTACACCCGCTACCTTCCTCCGAACCGGAACACGTCAAGCACTGACGCTATGGCGGTAGTAATAGGAAAGGTGGTGGTACCTATGCGGGCGAGTCGCAGCGAAACTCTACCACCTTTCCAGAACAGACCATCTGCCTTACTGTGCAAGGCAGCTCGTAAAAGGCGAGCATAGGCTTACCGTCACTACCACCGTGACATCTGAATAGGTGGTAGAGTCTTACAGCGACTCGCCCGGATTGGTACCGCCTTACCTTGGGAGGGTAAGGTAGCCAGTAAACGTATTTTGCTTGAGGCCTAACATCCCGGCTCAAGGTTGGCAACGCAAAATTTTCACCTTTGGTGTCTCTAGGCGGCGTGAATTTATTACCATCAGGAAATCCGTCTGCTTGTTTGCTTTCCAACGTCATAAAAAAAATGTCCAGACGGTTTTTCTAAGATCTTTTACAAGAAGAACCATGTATTGCTCCTGCTATAAATATTAAGGTCCTTTTTTTGCCTTTTATATCCTACTCTATTATCTCTCTCTATACATTTACTATTACTCTCTCTACTCCGTCAAATTTAAATTACGAATATGAAATGTTTAGTACAACATTATCTTCTTAACCAATTTAAAACTCCCGGAAGCTATTGCTACTTCTTAGAAAGAGATGCAGCCCTCTTGACCTTCGGCCAATATTACGCGACATCAAGTGAAGCCCATCAATCACATTAAATAACACGAGATCCATAAGCAACCAGACCGTTATCGTTTTGAGAATTGAAATTAAACGATGAGGTTACTAATCGTCGTAGTTTTGGCAGGTATCGCATATAAACATTAAAAAATTTCAACAACCCTATATAACCTACATGAGAAGTAGCTAAAAACTCTCGATATCTCCATAAGCTTCCAAACAGAAAATCCGCATGGAAATCGGGCTATCTCTTAAAAGGGGGTTAATAAAAGTAATAAAATAAGAGCTTTCACCAAAATGTGAAACCTAGTTTTATTTTGATTTTTAAAGAATGTACATATATGTCAATGAAAAAGAATATGAATTACATAAATGATATAAGAAATCACGTTCGCGTTGTCCCTTGCTAGCCGCATACTATCGTTGAATTTTTTTTTTTTTTATGTGATAAGACAGTTAACAATCTCACGGCTCTCCTGATGGTAAGAAATATCGTGGCCTATGATATTACCATAGATATTATAGGTGCGTCACTGTCCTGTGGGCGGGATGTTAGGCCTATTGTGCAAGACTACCAGCTACCCCACCCTCTGGACCGGAACACGACAATGTCGTTATGGCAGCAGGAATAGGTAAGGCGGTGGATCCCTATCCGGGCAAGAGCTGCACAATGCTCTACCATCAGTGATCTTGATGGCGTAGACCGATTAAACAGACCTTTTGCCAGAAACCTTTGAATGTGTTATTACGAGCTGTGTAGTATAAAAACAGATTTTATTTATCTAACTCTTATATTAAGCTTATCTTTGTGTTATATGTGTAACAAAAAATATGTAACAATTCGAAACTTCTTAGCAATCAGACAATTTCAACAGTTCGAAATCCAGAAACCTAATTTATTACACCTATGGTTTCACAATCTCAATCTGCACGATCCATATTTCACAAGAGCCCTATATTCTTAGATGATTGAAAGCAAAAGTATACTTTAAATGACAATCAGTTACCGAGGGTGGTATTTCCAAACGAATATGTCTTAGGATCCGTCAAGAAAAGGCTTCATTCCTTAAATGTCGGCTATGCGTCTGTGATGCTCCTAATGTTGTAGAAGTCCGTGGGCGTTGATGATAACTTTCCATCAGGTGACCCACTTGTTCGTTTGTCTCCTCTTATAAAAAAAAACATTGGCTTAAGTATAGGTATACATATAAATGACTAGTGTCTGGTCATGGAACATAATCATAGGATCTCGCAAAAAAACGCACTGTCCGTCACCCACATGTAAATACAGGCTGAATTCTTAAACATAATACTTAATAATAATATGAAAATGTGTGTTACAATAATGGTTATTTACACATTAAAATGGTAGAACCGATTTTAATGAACTGTACTTAACTGTACTGTAACTGTTTTTAATGAACCGTGAAATCATTATAAATGTTAAAGTATGTCTGTTTGTCCATTGCTCTTTCACGGCTAAATCACTGAAGCGATTTTGATTCATTTTAATATATTTTTAAAATCAACCTCCAAAGGATTAAAATTATAACTACTCTAGTCGCATCGCCTCTTCTTTGACATACTTAGTACGGAAATGTAATGTTAATAGTCATTCTAAATGTTTCAGTGTCAGCTTTGCCTGTGTTCTATTCTATATTTATAAAGTTCAACCACGAGAGCTCGCAGGGGCTCTTCTACATTTTTAATAGGGTTGTCAAATATTTTAAATTTTTGCTTATTACTTTACTTGGAGATGCATTATTAAGTTTCTTGGATAACTAAGATTGCCGTTTATAACATTGGAAGGCAAACAAGCAGACGGATTTCCTGATGGTAAGAAATTCCCGCCGCCTAGAGACACCAAAGGTGGTAATGGTGCGTTGCCAACCTGAGGCCTGGATGTTAGACCTCGAGCAAAAGTAAGTTTACCGGCTGCCTTACCCTCCGAACCCGAATAAATACGTCATGACGTGAATTTGCACGCGACCTTAAAACTCATACCCACAAACATAATGGCTGATGACATAAACTCATGATAAATAAATCAAATCAATATTTACACTATTTTTGTTCAACAACCATATCTTTTGCACTTGGTATATGTTTTTGATAATGATTTATTACATGTAGTGTGCAAAAGTTCATACAAGATAACGGACTGTAGAAAGGTAGGTAACTAGTAATTTAATTCGAGGTATTTTTTCTTTCTTTTTTAGTATTTCGCGGTAAAAGTCATAAAGAGCCATGTATATGTATGTGAGTGCGTGTGTGTATGGGTGTGCGTGTATGTGCATGTGTGCGTTTGTATATGTTTTACTTACTTAATACTAACTGTTCATTTTAGGATTATTGTTGACACGATATGAGGAGCAATTTGTCAGTCACATATTTGACAATGAAATCAAATACTTAATCTAAATAAATGAGCTTGAGTACTGAGGCTGCCGCTTTACTCAAGACCCTGAAATGACTTTATTTGACTACTTATAACTAATTTTGAATAATTTTAAGTCGACTTTGTTAAATCGGGTAAATTGATGTAAATTTCTACTTGGCATACTGACCTACCTATGGACAAAGGAAAATGATTTTAAATTTTTTTTTTAAATTATTTTGAACTTAGAACGATTTCAGTTTCAAATTTGAAAATATTTTATTCACCCTTGCATTTTGTATAGTAAACTTATACAAAAACATTGTAAACATAACTTCTACTCGATGACGAAAACAAAAACCAAATTTACGCTTATTAACTGGCTTACAACTTTAGATTACCAAAACCCGAACTGCTAAAAAATATAGCATTATAATTATACACACACACACGCATGTTCATACGAACCACACACACCACACACACACACACACACACCCATGCCAACCCATATGCAAATGCGCACACACAAACACACACTTACACATTGTGGGACTTAGTGTTTTCGGATAGTCGTGGGTTTGGGAGGGTTGTGCCTCTGCCTACCCCTCCAGAGATATGGGCATAAACATACTTTTTTTACTATTTTATCACGCAAAAGTAGCCCGTCCCGGCTTCGCAAGGGAGGACAAATTTCATTTTTTAGTAAAAAACCTAGCGTTTATCAAGGATACTGTCAGCTTAACGAATTTTTCAATCGGCCATGTAGTACGGAGCTTAATCAATACAAACAATCAAATCTTTCCTGTTTATAATATTATTAGTACATGTGCCTATTATTAGAAGTTGATCAGTTTGATTTTGCAATTTTTGTTGGTGAATGTAAAGCAAACAAGTTGTATTGTAGTGTAGTTAATACACCCAGGCTAACATGGTTGTGCCTTCAGGCATAGAATATTATTATTTTTGCCCCCAGCAGTGGTACAGTTGCAACCTGTCAATATTAGGTCAGTCCGACTTTTTGTTATTGTTTTATATGATCGTGGTGGTAATGATACACGAATATGACAACTTATCGGCACGCCAAGTCTCTTACGAGGTAGGCAGAGATTATCTAGTGCCAAACCTCTCGATCCTGGAGGACCTCTCCACTTCCTACACATGATTTACCCCTTCATACAAATACGCTGGTTTTAGAGACTCTTGACACTACCTTCGGATAAAACCCGAGTGATTTTTTTTTATGACATTGGAAGGCAAACAAGCAGACGGATTTTCTGATGGTAAGAAATTCCCGACGCCTAGAGACACCAAAGGTGGTAATGGTGCGCTGCCTACCAGAGGCCGGGATGTTAGGCCTCGAGCAAAAGTAAGTTTACCGGCTACCTTACCCTCCGAACCGGAACACGTCATGACGTTATGGCGGCAGGAATAGGTAAGGCGGTGGTACCAATCCGGGTGAGTCGCTGCAAAACTCTACCACATAGTCAGACATCACGGTGTTAGTGACGGCAAGCCTATGCTCGCCTTTTACGAGCTGCCTGGCACAGGAAGGCCGAGGGTCTATTCTACAAAGGAGCCCGGACCAACACGGGGTATATTTGATTTGATCATTGTATGTCAACCTTGGTCTTCCC
>NJDD01004516.1:23677-37903 GCA_002245505.1 Calephelis nemesis | reverse complement strand
TATGTGTGTGCGTGTGTGTATGGGTGTTCGTGTGTGTGCACGCACACATGCGTGTGTATATGTTTTAATTACTAACTAACTTTTCATTTTAGGATTATTGTAGACAAATGATATAAGGAGCATTTTGTCAGCCATATTTTTGACAATGAAATCAAATACTTAATTTTTTTTTATATGATTTTAAATTGAGTTTTGGCGCTATCGAGAGAAAACGTGATTGTATTTTGTACAATTATGTTTAACAAAAGTGCACTACTTAATTAAATAATCATGAAAAAATAACCTCATTGTGTGCTTAGTCATTGCCGCCAAATCTTAACAAGTAGGTTGAGTATACATTCTTTTAATCTCACTATTTCTCGGGTCTCTTTGTTACGTATGACGTTGATGAGCGTAACAACATAGATTTTCCGTATCGTTCTCGTTTCCACCGCATTTATCTTTTTCTTCTGACACACCCAACCCTCGCTTCCTTACGTTACGTTGGGATAAGCTCAGAATTATTATGCAAAGCGAGTCAAAACCTCGATTTGAAATAGTTTACCAAAGTGCTCATATTCCATAATCTGTAATCATGATCACAGATTACGGAAATTAATCGAGAATGTAATCGTATCGGTGATTAATGATTATTAGTTTGCAATCGTAATTTCGATTACTTTTTTGATTACTCTTGATTAAAGCATACTGACTACATTTAGAACAATAAAATAATTATTAGTTATATGTCGTGAATACAGTCTCATGAATTACATTTTTTTATAAGTAGTCCGGGCTCTTTGCAGAATAGACCATCTGCCTTTCTTGCCACGCAGCTCGTTAAAAGGCGAGCATAGGCTTATCATCACTAACACCGTGACATCTGACTAGGTGGTAGAGTTTCGCAGCGACTCGCCCGGATTGGTACCACCGCCTTATCTATTCCTGCCGCCATAACGTCATGACGTGTCCGGTTCGGAGGTTAAGGTAGCCGGTAAACTTACTTTTGCTCGAGGCCTAACATCCTGACCTTAGGTTGGCAAGGCACCGTTACCATCTTTGGTGTCTCTAGGCGGCGTGAATTTCTCAGGAAATCCGTCTACTTGTTTGCCTTCCTATTACAAAATAATTTGTTTGTGTACTATTTGTGGCTTAAATTAGACTTCAAAAGTACCCTCTAAATTGTCCATAGTTGCGTATGAGAATGCACCCCACGCACCGTAACTTCGCTTCGAAATGCAATTATTAAACACTTGAAAACTCTTTTTTTATCTTTGATAATGAAGAGTACAAAACAATCCATGCCATCGAGATTCTATCAGCAGTTTTTTTAGGAAATCTTCTCAATACTTTTTATCGTCACTAATGCTCTCTTGGGAATTCCACGCGGGCGAAGCTACGGGCGGAAAGCTAGTTAGTCATAAGTCGTCAATAAGTCATGTCAGGGTCTTGTGTAAAGCGGTGGCCTCATTACTCTAGCTCATGTAGTGAGATTTGGCGGCAACGAGGAAATACACTCTAACTTCTTCATGATTATTTCATTTGTGCACTTGAACTTTAAAAAACTTCGACCATCTTTTCTCTTTTGATGGCGCCAAAAACCGTGTAACAACTCAAACAATTTTTTTTTCAATTTCTTTTTCAGATTTGGAAAATGGTGGTATTTTTCACAAGATTACCAAAAAGGTAAGTTTCTTTTGACTTGTTTGCTTTAAACTTTTATTAAGATTATTTTTTTGCAGTAATAAGTCTGATCAGTAGGGTTACTCTAGAATCTTGATTCATGCTATATTGGAAACAAGCTGTCACGGCGAACTTCGTTCCATCCGTTCAGTTTGTATGGGAAAAATAAAGTATTGTTTTTCTTAGTTTCCCTACAATTTTTCTGGTTTATCTCTTCATAAGAACCTTCTTCTGACAACAACTAACAACAAAAAAAGAATTAGCCAATCGGTTTCGTCGTTCGGAAGTTATGCGTTTACTAACACATTTAGTAGGTATTTAATTTTTATATTATAGATTAGAATTACTGTCTAAATATCGCACAATTCTTGCCATCTTTTTTTATGATATTGGAAGGCAAACAAGCAGACGGATTTCCTGATCGTAAGAAATTTACGCCGCCTAGAAACACCAAAGGTGGTAATGGTGCGTTGCCAATAGGCCTCGAGTAAAAGTAAGTTTACCGGCTACCTTATCCTCCGAACCGGACAAGTAAACGGCGAGCTCTGACGTTATGGCGGCACGAATAGGTAAGGCGGTGGTACCAATCCGGGAGAGTCGCCGCAGACTCTACCTAGTCTGATGTCACGGTGTTAAAGACAACGACTCGCCCGGACATACAGGCATCACCGACTTACCTATTTCTTCCGCGAAATGACAATGCTCGTTATTGTCGTGTTTCGGTTGGAGGGTAGGGTAGCCGGTTTACTTACTTACGCAGGAGGCTGACCATCCTCGCGTCAGGTTGACAACGCACCATTAGGTACCACATTTGGTGTCTATAGGCTACGGCATTTCTTACCATCAGGAAATCCGTCTGCTTGTTGTCTGTCTCCCTATAACATAAAAAAACCTTCTATGAGCTGCCTGGCATAACTATGTCTATTCTGCAAAGGAGCCCGAACCAACACGGGGAAATGAGAATCTCTCGGCTATTTAACAGTTGTTTGCCTATATGAATCTAAATGTTATGATGCTTTGCGATTGGCTGGGATGTTAAGACTAATACGCATGTCTGTCGACTAACATTCCCTCCGTACCAGAACATGACAATCTCATTATGAAGGCAGGAATCAGGGTGGATCTCTATTCTCTACCCAAGCTAGTTGCTTGATAATAATAATAATAATTTATTTCATAAAATAGGGAGTGATATTTTACAATAGTTGGTAGGAGCCATCTTTTAGGCATGACAAGCCTGTGCCAGGGGACTCATTCATTCCATTTAACCTTGCTTAGTAGCCTTACGAGCTAAAAAATAACTAAGAATCATCTCAAATCTCAATAACATTAGCTTTTAAACAAAAAAAAATTACATACAAAAAAAAAAGAAACCAAAAATGAAAATCGGATGCACGCTCGCTCACACACACTCACGCACTTTCTCTCTATGTCTATATCTCACTCACAAAAACACACACACACAGACATATTATGACACCCCACTTTTTCAATCACGGGTTAAAGATGAAAACGACGAACAAAGGAACATCACATACATATTTCTAGATGCCAAAGTTATTCCAATTGATATGAGTTTACATAATGACCGAACGATAACTCGTTTGACTCCTAGCGGTGTAAAGTTCACCAGATATTGCGGGGGCGCGGCCACACGCCCCGTTTCATCATTATAACCAGTTACGGCTAATTTTAAACAGTTTTTGTAACTATGGAAAGATTTGTTTATGGTAGAGCGCTGTACAACACGCGTATTTGGTACCACTGTACAATACTCGCAGTGTTCGCCTTTGTCGTGTTCCACGGGATAGGTGCCGGTAGACGTGACGTGCGTGTAGGGCGGCTACTCTTGAATCTCGATGTAATGCAAACTGGAAATTGAAGTTCGACTTATGTTTTTATCGTTCTTGCTACTACTAGCGAATTATTAACATTTAAGTAACAATCTTTTTTTATATAGAAGTCATGTAGAGTGTATTATTTGACTATCGCGGTGTTGTGCACTCGGAATTTACGCCGGAATGTCAAACGGTAAATAAGGCATATTATTTGAACTTTATGCGGCATTGAAGAGAACAAATTCAACAAAAAAGGCCAGATAGGTACGTCAAAAGGAAATTTTTGGATTTTGCACCACAATAATGCGCCTTCGCACAGAGCCATCATTAGAAACAAATTTTTGACCAAAGATCAACTTATACCACCGAGAAATAACCATTTTTTCATGATATTGAAAGGCAATTAAGCAGACGGATTTCCTGATGGTAAGAAATTCACGCCGCCTAGAGACACCAAAGGCCAACCTGAAGCCTGGATGATTTTACCGGCTACCTTACCCTCTAATAATATAATAATCGTCATGGCGGCAGGAATAGGTAAGGCGTTGGTACCAATCAGAGTCAGTCACTGCGAAACTCTACCACCTAACCTATCCCAGAATAAGAATAATAGTAAACGAATAAAAGTACGAGAAGGATCCTTGTGAGAACTGGTATGACACAGAGATTTGGAAAGAAAGAGACTCCCTTAACCTAAGATTTTGAAGACTACTGTAACTAATTTAAACACACATCTGTGCAAAACTTTGCATTATGCAGAGAAAACATGACTGTAAAAGGAAAGCTCTACCGAATGAATATTTTCACTAGGTTACACCTAGTGTAACCTAGTGAAAATATTTACCAGATATGGCTCCAACCGACTTATTTCTTTTTCCTAAACTCAAATTACCCGTTTTCAATTGGTAGAAGACATAAAAGTAAATTCGTGGCGTGAGAAATTCTCAATTATGGAAGCAGCGTTCATAAAATATTTTGATGATTAGATAATTCGTTGGGGCAAGTGTATCGATTTGATGGAGTTTAAAGGTGATAAAATAAATTTTGAAAAATTTTAAACAGTTTGCGTATCATTTATATTTTCCCGGTCCTTTTTTGACTCAACAGTATTTTGCTTATTTTGTGGCTAAGATGCAATTTGTGAAATTTGTCTAGGGATTTTTCTTATTCAGTTCCAATTTTTTAGCATGGCATTCATAAGCGTGAAGAACTAAATGGGATAAACCTTTTTTTTCTTTTCGTCGTAAATTTATAGAGAAGTTAAAATCGATCATAAAATGAGCGCTAAAAACTTATTTTAATTATTTTTATCACAAATGCCTTGCCACATCTAAAGATCAAGTCATGATCCCGGTTTTGAGTTGATATCAATCTTATAATACTTAGCTCGGAAGTTTTATAAAATAACTGGCCATAATTAGATATTATACATTGACATTTACATAACTTTTTGAAATTAGAACGCATTTATTACTTCTGTTTAAAATCGTTCCAGTCATTTCACATATTTTTATTATTACTCAATTAAAATTAAGCAGCCTTCGTACGGCATTAGTTAATAATAAAACAAAAAATGTTAATTGTATAAAATAACAGATGAAAAGGAAATATTTCTGTGGGACCTTGTACCTACTACAATTGTAGGATTTCCGAGTGTTTCATTTTTGGCCGCTTGTAAATATTCGATTTCTGGACTGTGTAAATTCATACTTCCCACGGACACTTCCATGATAAAGTTAAGAATGAATAAGGAGAGTTTTGGCGCGAGAAAAGATGGTCGAAGTTTTCGACTTGATATTGAGTGAAATTAATCAGTTTTGGTGGCATTTTGTACAATTTTGTTCAGTGAAAGTGCACAAATAAAATAATCATGAAGAAATTAGCGTATCGTGTATTTCCTCGTTACCACCAAACCTCATTACATGAGCTTAAGTAATGAGGCCACCGCTTTACCCAAGAGCCTGACATGACTTAATGTCGACTTATGACTGATGACTAATTATAATTTATATAAAATTAGATACAAATTTCTACTTGACTAATGGCAAAATACTAACGTGAAGGCCAAAACATAAAGACAAAAGAATGAATAAGTTTGTCTTTCTATTACGCTTTCACCGATAAGCCGCTGAACTAGTCTGGTTGAAATTTGATATGCATACGTTTGAAGAGTTGAGCTCAAACGAATACTTTTGTCCAAAATTCCATTGCCAACAACTGTAAAAGGGATGATAGTTTGTATGAAAGTTGTATCATTCTCCGATGACGAAGACGCAGGAAAATAGCTAGTTTGTGTAATACAAGTTCCTAGAAATTTAGTAAGAATTAAACTTTAATATAAAAACTATCTAAAATTATATAAATAAATATATCAATGGACAAATTACACAAATTGAACCTAACCCCAAAGTAAGCTAATGAAATACCGGTGTTTTGGACGTTAGTCAACGATTCTAATAGTACATACCTATAAACAATTTAAACCAGAATAAATTTATTTAACACGGAAATACAGACATCTAAACATTCATCACACTAAAACGCCTGCCCCTCTCAGGTAACGAACTCTCGGATGATTGGTGAAATTAAGCTCGCCAACCTGCCATATAATTTCTAAATACCTAGTTCCTTGCGAAAAACCGAAAAGGAATTTCGTAAACACATCACATACCTACATTCGTTTTTTTAATTCGGAATCCGAAGCTCAATTGGAACGGAGCTAGTCAAAGAGAGTGTGAAAAAAAAATTGTCCACATTACTGGTCACCCAAAAATAATAATTAGTTACACAATTATATCATTTTTCTATAATATAGTTAAGTATATAATTTATTCATACGTAGATATAAATTAACATGTATTAAATATTATATATTTTATTGTTAATATTTAATAAAGTTTGCAAACAATGTGCCTAAAATTTGTAATTTTAATCTAAAATGTCGCCAGATGTAACCAAAACATGGTTTAGTTTGCAACACTATTGTCATTTCGTACGGAATTTTCGAACATATGTGGCAACTCATACAAAATTTACAAAATAGTTCAGCTTTTTTCGTTAGATAATACAGAACCCACTGGCCCACTTGCGGTAAATCGAAACGGAAAAATCCGTTAAGAAAATTTTGTGATCGTGTGTGGCAAGTCCATTTAATTATTTGGATTCAATGTGTTTAGAATCTTGAAACGGAATTCCGTAAATAATTTCAAATGTGTGAGGAGGGTGTGTACATTAGCCGCTCACCCACCCGAATCCAGTTTAAGCCGACTAACACCGGCCGCGAAAGCGACCCCCAAATCATAGAAGACCCCGCCACGTGTTATCGGATCATCCGGACCCAATAACCGCGGCAAATGCTACATTCCCTCCTTCAAATAGGAATACAAATCGACGAGCGACGAGCCGCCACTACTCACTCCTACATCAAGTCCACCCAGTAACCAGAACGCAGCACCAAGTCGAGGGACGGTCTCCCGGGAGACAGTCCTTGTTGCTTGCGTTGTAGGGAACAGTGCAATGCAATAATTAAATAATGATGTCTCGGGCTGAGCACTCTGGTCGGCCCACAACGCTCGGTGAAGTTGTAAAAATCGTGAGATTAGCAGCAAATTAGTCATTAAAAAAAACTAGCCACTCGTTGGTTAGTTAACTATGAAAGATAGATGCATAAACAACAAACAAACATGTGTATAGATAAACAACAATAACAGCTGTTTACCCGGTAGTGTTGTACGCACAAGGCTAATAACATGACACAATGTAATATTTAGTTCGTTCGTCATCACCTCGTTGATGATGTTATGCAGTTCCACTCACAGATCAATAACAACAATAAACAATTATGTTTACCCGACAGAGTTCCTATTAAGGATGGCGCCCACTGCTGACGGGGCGGAGCGTGTCCATACACATTAGTAGTTGTCATACGAAACTTTAGCGTTGGTCCAGGCTCCTTTGCAGACTATCTGCCTTTCTTGCCAGGCAGCTCGTAAAAGACGAGCATAGGCTTATCATCACTAACACCGTGACATCTGACTAGGTGGTAGAGTTTCGCAGCGACTCGCCCGGATTGGTACCACCGCCTTACCTATTCCTGCCGCCATAACGTCATGACGTGTTTCGGTTCGGAGGGCCGTTAAACTTACTTTTTCTCGAGGCCTAACATCCTGACCTCAGGTTGGCAACGCACCATTACCGTCTTTGGTGTCTCTAGGCGGCGTGAATTTCTTAACATCAGGAAATCCGTCTGCTTGTTTGCCTTCCTATAACATAAAAAAAATGCCATGAGTGCTCTATTCTTCATAGTGATATCGTGATCTTTGGTCACTGTGAGCCGTGGTAGGCCGCTCGAGGAATGGGCGCGGGATGCTTCGTGGAAATCCACCGCGGAAACATCCGCGCCGATGCGCCCCGTCGCAGTGGGCGTTGCTCCATACAAAATGTATGCAAGCGATCTAGGCGGATTATTGCGCTGCGAAGCGCCCCGTCCCGGCCCGTCCAAATGGGTGCTATCCTTTATCTGACTTGCAATTTGTAGTAAAGCGTTCATAGCCATAGTTTATCAGCAGTGACCTCTGACTGTCTGGAAAGCCCGTAGTCCCCCAGTGATTTTCCTTGGTTGCGATCAAAGTATTTGATAAATTTAACAACAACTTTTCCACGTAAATCGAAACGTGTGATAGGTACCTACTTACCTGGCGTTTGAAGATAACCTAGTATCTATACTTTGAAAAAATATAAAAGATGATTTTTATCATATAGCTGAATGATAAAATACAAACAATGTAATTTCGCATTTCATATCATTTTCTTGGTAGTCATAAATCGCTGTTTTTAAAACATTTCTTACTATTAACCGAGTTGAAAAAAACGAGGAAGTTCTCAATTTGGCCTGTATATTTTTTTTATGTATGTACACCGATTTTTTCCTGGTTTTTGGACGGATTTACGTATTTTTTTTGTTTGATGCGGAATGGTTTTGAATTGGTCCTATAAAATATAGAATCAAGTAGGCCCATTAGTTTTTATTTTATGAGCGTTTTTACCTATTTTCACCTATTCCGATGTTTATTTTTATTAAATTTAATCATATCAGCAATAAACCAAAAAGTGTTAAATAAAAATAACTACGTTAATTAAAACCGACTTCAAAAGCAAAAAATAATAAAGGTTTAATATTAATTATATACTACCTTTTACTTAGGTATATGTGCTATTTACTAACAGGTTTGAAGTCGGTTTTAAGTAATGTAGTTATTTTTACAGTCAAAACCGTTTATCGCGACATAGTTTAGAACAACATACCGGTTAAAATGACCAAAATCAAAGGTCCTGGTTGTATGTTATATGACTGCCTTATCGAAAACATTGGTTTTTACGACATTGTTTACTACGACATACCGCATTAAGCGACCATATTTGGTTAATGTTTTCGGAGAATTATATCTGTAAAACGACCGGCTCAGCAGTATTGTAAACAATTTAAATAGGTAACTGTATCCACATCTGGCACAGAATAATAGTCAATGGCTATTATCGTAAAAGTAAACAAAGTTTAGGGTCTTTTGTAATTCTTAGAAACAAAGCACATGCATGCCGTAGCCTCAAGGCCCGCTTCGTCACATCTCTTAAGTCAGTTTGTTACTTAACTTATCTTTACACAAGACGCACCAAAACATATTGTTGAGCTTACTGTGAAAATTGTAACATGTTGCAAAAAAAGAAAACAAATCAATATCGAAGAAAAATCGCGTATTATTTCAAAGCTAGAGAAAGGAATTCCAAACAAAGACCTGGCCAAAGAATATGGTGTATCACACTCGACAATTTCAACGGAAAGAAATGGAGAAAATTCAAATCCTTTACGACAAGAATTTTTTGAAAATGAAACGAGCCAGAACAATGTGGCATACGAAGATTGAGGAAGCTTTGTTAAAGTGGTTTAAATATAAAGGACAAATAATGTACCAATAAATGGACCAATTAATTTCACCGGTTGTTACAACTATCGGTTTTTACGACTCAATATGAGTAGTCCCTTCGATGTCGTTATAACAGATTTTGACTTTATGTTAGTTGTTGGCATGAGCGTAAACATACGCCATTTTCGTTATTCAAGTTCAAAATTTGCATTAAGTCAAACAAAAACGATGTAATTTCATTTCGTTTATTATTTTCCTGGTAGTCCGTAAATAAATTTTTTTCGTTTTATTTACAAATACCAAAAAAATACTGTTTAGTGTCAGGCAGTACGAGAGTCACGGTTGAGTACCTACCATCTTATTTGTACCAAATCTTTTTCTTTGCTGTGATTCGTGACATACTGTCTTCACCAAAACAAAGCTTAGAAATAGACCTGAAGACCACCATATCAAGCGGTATTTGAAGTGAAAAATGTTACCTTGAGATTTTGTGACTCGGGTGTCCATAATTTCTACACGAATAATATAAATATTGTTTTTGTATGATAGAGGAGAGGGTTCAAATTGTACGGACGCTTCTCTCGAGTACGAAAATTTACTAATGCAAGGAGAAATGAGATATTATGATTTGGCATACAATTTTATTAAGCGACTCGAACAAGGAGGAGGGCATCAATTAACCTATGTTTTTGAATTAAATTAATTTAAACAATTATTTTTTGCCAGGTTGGTCATGTATTAAAAGTAATACCTTATGCTTGATCTAATGTAATACATTAATGGTATATTTTTGTGAATACCTAAATTGAGTGGAAAATAAATTCTTAATACTCATTCTAAAATGTTCATTGATAACTAAACATAGTTACGTTGACGACGTCTTAACGTGGAGATGTGGAAAGGCCCATCGTCACTACTTGTCACGATATTATCATGACATAGTAACTAGCACCGTCAGAATTCGTTACGTCGTCACGCCGAATTCAGAACCTTCTCGCTTTTTTAACTCGGCTAAAAATAATTTATCTTGCATTATTGTAATTTGCAAAGTTCGATGTTTTTTATGCTAGTCACAACAACTGGATATAATTTTGATCATGTGAAATTAATTTTTTTATGGTAATGGAAAGCAAATAAGAAGACGGATTTCCTGTTGGTAAGAAATTCATGCCGCCTGCAGACACCAGAGGTGGTAATGGTGTATTACCAACTTGAGGCCGATATGTTAGGCCTCTAGCAAAAGTAAATTTATCGGCTACCTTACCCTCCGAACCGGAACACGTCAACGGCAAGCATTGGACGTTATGGTGGCAGAAATAGGTAAGGCGGTGGTACCAATCCGGGCAAGTCGCTGCGAAACTCTACCACCTGTTAGGATGTCACGGTGATAGTGACGGTAACCCTATGCTCGCCTTTTACGAGCTGCCTGACAGGAAGGCAGATGTTCTATTCTAACTTATCAAAAAAAAACAACAAAACTCTCACTTTTCTTTACAACAAAGTATTTTTTTGATAAATTAAGGTAGTTATACAAAATGAGAACTTGCGCTTTTTTAGAATATTTACTTTAAAATTAGTTGTGACTACTAGTAGTTTAGTTAAATAATATTTAAATAAATAATAAATAAATAAATAAATATCCCTGGACTAGTCACACAAATTGAATCTAACCCCAAAGTAAGCAAATTTTATGCTTGTGTTATGGGTATTAGTCAACGACACTAATACATAGAATTACTTAAATAGATACCAGAATAAATTTAATAAACACCAAGACCCGGAAATGCAGACATCTAAATGTTCATCACACAAATGCCTGCCCCCGTCGGGAATCGAACTCGAGCCTCGCGATTCGTCGATGCAGTTAGGCGAGTACGCTAGCCACTCGACCAATGAGGCGGTCATAAAATTTTATAAATAAAATTTCATTAAATGAAATTATATTTCAATTTTGTAGCATTTATGCAAAGAAATATATGTAATTACTTAAATTATTCAGCAAATATTTTGATTTGATTTGATTGAGGAATATTTTGCTGACAATTCAGTTTGGACAACATGCTAAATTTAAATATTTATATCTTATTTTATTTTTTAATTATTACTATTATAACAGGATTTCAGAATTAGACTTAATTGTTATTTCAATGTCATTCTCCATTTATGGATCTTCGGATGTTAAAGGACTAAAGTCGTGGGGTTACAGATAACAGCGCGAAATAAAATATTAGTTAACATGAACGTCGAATTTAAGTTTTTAACTCTGAGGTGAAAGATATCAAAATAACTGATCAGTCATTCAAGTCTAAAAACGACAATGATTAACTTAATTTAACCGGCCGATTCATCATAGAATTTAAAATCGCTTATATGGGCCTTTACCTACTTTTCTCTTACGAGCTGCCTGTCAGATGCTGAATATTTGTGTTTGAATAGGTACTTATTTGTAACTAAATGTTAATAATCCGCTAGTACAGTGTTCAAAA
Source organism: Calephelis nemesis (assembly GCA_002245505.1). Lineage (NCBI taxonomy): Eukaryota > Metazoa > Arthropoda > Insecta > Lepidoptera > Riodinidae > Calephelis > Calephelis nemesis. The sequence continues at coordinate 25,996 of NJDD01004516.1, read as the reverse complement.
GTATCTTAATAGATATATACGATTGCAATTTCTAATTCGAATGATATCGAGATTCAAAAGTAACACTACAGAATAAGTTATCTAGTACCTAATCTGCTAGAAACAGTAAGTCATTACTTTTTCGTAGGTAATTATTATTTTGACCTATAGATAAATATAGACCTATTTATTATTTTGACCTATAGATAGATAAATATACGTAATAACGTAGGTAAGTACTTGAAATATTTCAAAACAAATAAAGAAATTGTAACGATTTCTGTTATTAATATTTTCTACAAACTTTAAAGAAAGAAAAAAAACGCCTTAGACAGGATTTAAACCCTTTCCTCTCAAACCGACGAATGCTGTAGGTAACCATTTGAGCTACTTTTCATATACTAATAATTAGTAGGTAATAGATAATAGATAATATAGATTTTACTTACTATAAACCTGCCTAGAACTAAAGATAATAAAGATTTTCAGTGAATTTTCGCGTAGGCATGAGTAAATGATTTTAAATTTTCATGAATGGTACCTAAAATGGTCCTCATATGACCCTGCTCTATTAAGAATTTTTACATTATAATGAAGAATATCAGTTTTTTTTTGTCATAAGTCACCATTTTTTTTTGGAATGACTAATGTGTTGTCAACTTTGCGGTTTTTACAAACCTCACCGAGCTTTGTGGATCGAGTAAAGTGCTCAGCTCGACACATCATTGGATTGTATTGGACTGTTTCCTACAACGCTAGCAACAAGGACTGTCTACCGGAACACCGTACCTCGACTTGGTGCTGCGTTCTGGTTACTGGGTAGACTTGATGGAGGAGTAGTAGCTCGTCGCTCGGCGTTAGGCGCTGGCTGCAAGAGAGAAATAGTCGCCGAGACCGTCGGTGACAGTGTAGTGTAGTTTCTTAAGGGGCCATATACGGTAAAATACGTCAGCAGTTTACTGTTTTTTTTTTATACAAAGCAATCATGGATCTTGCTGACAAAAATACACAAGATTACATGAATATGCTTTACTAGACTAGTGTTTCCAAAACACGATTCATTTCACTTTGCTCGATAGAAAAAAATCAAAATGTTAACCCTTTTTTGAAAGCTTTTGCTTTCTGTCTACTTCAATTGTGAAAATATCGACACCAGATTTAACATAAACATAGATAAGTGCTATACCTAAAAGATAAGTGTTTCAGTTTTTATACTTTTTTTCAAAGTACTTTTATAGTGTCAAAAATAGTGATTTGTCGCTTAAGACGTTTACTTTAGAGCGCCATTGTTCATAGTAATCATGGAACGGGGGAGCGCGGTGATTGGCTCTTCTGGCTGACTGAGTATGGGGCCTTAAGTTTGTGTTTGGGTTGCGTTTGCCGCAGTTATTAAATCCGAAGGATCCGATAGGATGTAGTTATCCCTGCAAAAGCATGTTATTGCAGCAATTTTTTGTCGACCATTCGCTTTGAAGATTTTTTCAGTTCACCGGCTACAGTACGTTCAAGAATCTCGAGCTCTTGGTTTATAATGTAATAACTATCATTATTACCAACTACAAACAAGTAATTCTTGCAAATTATAAAACATCGATAAGTAATTATCAAGTTTACTTATAATAACATGTTGACATTAAATATAATATGTAAGATCACGCTAGGTCGTTTACATGAATTAAATAATGGTTCTCTACATTCGGTTGTAGCAGGACGCGCGTTAAATTAAAAAAAAAACCTGGACTCACTACTAAACATTTTTAGGAATAAAATGTCTATTATTCCCTTTCAAGAACGTTCTTTTTAACTCCCAGTAAAACTTTACTATCTTTTTTGATATCGAAAAGCAAACAAGCAAACGGATTTCCTGATTGTAAGAAATTCACACCGCCTATAGACACAAGAGGTGGTAATAATGCGTTGCCAACCTTAGACCGGGATGTTAGACCTCGACCAAAAGTAAGTTTACCGGCTACCTTACCCTTCGAAACGGACACGTCAAAGCTAAGCGCTGAAGTTATGGCGTCAGGAATAGGTAAGGCGGTGGTACCAATCCCGGTGAGTCGCTGCGAAACTCCACCAGTCAGATGTTACGGTTTTTTTAATTTGTTTTGAGATTTGTACAAAACCCCAACTGAAATAAAATCAAAAACAAATTAAGACGTCGAAAAATACCTTTTCGGCGCCTTAATTTTTTTTAACTTATCACTTATCTGTTTTTGACAAAATTATATGAGGTGCATTGGGGTATTTCCGATAGAAATTTCTACAACATGATCCGATGAATGCGTATTGCTTATTATTGTGAGATTTTTTTTGAATGAATGCCAAATACAATTTGAA
>NJDD01004516.1:0-20533 GCA_002245505.1 Calephelis nemesis | reverse complement strand
TACGTGAAACCACTTTAAAACCACGACAAACCTTTTCTAAAAGTTCATTCTTTTTTTAAATGATATTGCAAGGCAAATAAGCAGGCAGATTTTCTGTTGGTAAGAAATTCACGCCGTCTAGAGACACCAAAGGTGGTAATGGGGGGTTGCCAACCTGAGGCCGAGATATAAGGTCCGAGTGAGGCTCCGGCAAATCCGGACGAGTTGCTTTGAAACTCTACCATCTAGTAAACCTTCACACCTAGCTGACCGAATAATCGAGTAAATGACAAACATAAGCACAAAAAAAACATACAGTTGAATAATAACCTACTTTGTTTAGTCGATTAAAAAAATAGGTACTCATGAAACATAAATATAGAGACGAATTTTGATAATCTAAATGTTTAATTTTACATCAAAATTCTCTCATTTAAATATATAAATCTATTAAGAACACATGTTTTCGCATAATTTGTAGTAACCTTGGCACTTATTTGGTCACCTACCTAATAGTTTCTAAACTAAACCTGTTGGATATACCTATCATAGTTTAAGGAAACCAGTTTTGAGTTTATATTAGCTAGCTTTACCCACGACTTCATTTACAGCCATCTACAGTAAACGTAAAACCCGATTTATAATGGGGGAATCTACATAACTCGTAATAGACAGACAAACTCTCGCATTCATAGTATGATATAGTAATACTTACTAATCTCTGGTAATACTACTTTTTAGTAAAGCTAACAAGCAATGAACAAATAATCTCTAATGATACCAATACAAACTCATCGTCGTAGTACTCTGCCTCAAGCTTCGCTTTAATTATTAAATATTTATTTTGAAATTTCCTGCCAAAAATGTATATATCGCACCTTCAGTAATATAAGGGTCCAAGTCAAAATTTTCACATTTAAAATTCCATACATGACTGGGATTTTGAATGATAGAAGAACAGAAGCTTGAAGGCACAAAATGATTCGCTACTGGTTAGTGCTAGCAGAAAGAGAATAAACATAAGAATAACGCTTTAATTATATTTATTTTAACACATGATATTATCGGAAAAAATACTGTATCTTAAAACACAATTTCCCAAAAAGTAGTTTTTTGGATTGTGCCCTTATATTACTGAGGGTGCGATATATCAAACGTGACAAAACAGGAAAGACAGTGCGTAGGTAGTGATTGAGTTGGACTTCCCCAGCACCCCAAATAAATCCAGCTTTCCAGTGTTTTGTGGTACACAAACTAAATTAAATTGCAAATTAAATAATTTTACTTGGAATTAATAATAGATTTCCGCAAAGTAACGCCATCTTCTGCCAATTATCTTCGATCTTTTTTTAAACTAATGAAAAAACGGTTCTCTATTAATTTGTAAGTTTTTACGCTTTTATCTATGTAGGTTTTGATGATTCCTTTTCTGTCAGATATTCTTTTAGTACAAGGTCGAGATGCAGAAGTGGTACATTAATAATGAGATCGACTACATCAGTTGTTTTTGAGTTATGCCTACTTAAAACTGTTTATTTTTGTTAAGTAACTTCCAATTTGAATGACCATAGATGGGCATCTGTAAATACTATAATTTTGTTGATAAAATTACCACCAATGTTTAGTAAAATTATGTTCAACGAGTTTTTTTTGTAGTAAGACGATTAAAATTCACAGCACACCACTTACATCTTCACTTCTGAGTTCCTAAGGCTTATTTTGCGACGCCTTACACAAAAAAGAGGTCTGTTTTCTTACACAAGAGGTCTTAGATTCATACGTTTGGTAAAGAATATAAGTAATGTATTAAACATTCGACCGGTCCGGACCAAGCCTTAACCTTTGGTCCTTGATAGATCAAATGACGCAACAGCCTTTCCACTTCAATCATTTGCTGATGAAATAGTTCAATGTTTTTGTTTTTAATCACGCCGTCGTTCTACCAGCTGATTACGTCGGGACGTGCCCGTTTTTCTGACCAATCAGCGAGCGCCGTGCGCACACTCCCCCAGTATATAGTGCGCAAGCGCATTCTAAATCTCACTTACTGTTTGAGGTTTGAGCTTTCAGTTCGTAATTAAATGGGTGACAGATTTCTTAAAATTAGATTCTATCGGTGGTTGCTATTTCTGTTTAGTTTCAGTAATTTGGATAAAATTTAGCACTTTGTTAAATTATTATATACCAATAAAGTATTCATTTAAATTTAGTTAGATTTTTTTTCAATTAAAATGCTGCATTTCAAAGTTATCCCAGAAGATTACGTTAGGAAGGCCGCGAGGTAAGTTTTTTATTTTATTTTTTTAAACCTCATTGGTTATTAGACACTTACATTATTTTGTCTGTAGGTGCCTAACTTCAATTCCAAAAGAGAAATTTCAAATTTAAAAAAAATATCCAGGTATTCATAAATTCCTAGCCACATGTTTACCAACATATAGGTACATAAAATATAAGACTGTTGGCTAGTCGTGGATGAGCTCGCTACGTCTGCCTACAAACAAGAATAAATGTTGTGCGCACTTAATATGTGGAATCTAAAAAAAACTATCAATTAAAAAAAGCTATCGCAAAACCTTCACATTTTTTCAAATGTGTATTTCATTTGAACTTTTTCTAAAATAACTACATATGTCGGCTAGTTTACAATCTAAACTTAAACTGGAACACTTGTTTAATTATTTTATGTCTGGAACACGACAATAATCCGTGTGGGGTCGGGCTCCTTTGCACAATAGATCATAATACGCCCTTCTGCCAGGTAGGTCGTAAAAAGCAATCATAGGCTTACCGTCACTAATACCGCGACATCTCACTAGATGGTAGAGTTTCGCACCGACTCGCCCGGGTTGGTACCACCGCCTTTCCTATTCCTGTCGTCATATCGTAAGTGTTTGTCGTTGACTTGTTCCGGTTAGGAGGATAAAGTAGCCGGTAAACTTACTTTTGGTCGAGTCCTAACATCCCAGCCTCAGGTTGGCAACGCACCATCATCACTTATGTTCATATTATATTAATTAAAGCATCAAAACGAATAAAAACTCATGAACTATTAGTAAATTTAAAACCACGTTTACTTTTTGTTGCCCTACCGAGGATCGAACCCAAGACCTTATAAATACTTACTATAAATATACAGGTACTAAAGACCACAGAGGCGATAGTTCATAACGTTTTTATGTAACAGTTTCATCTAAATCCGTTCAGTAGCTTTTGTGTAACACATACATAGATTAATAAATCCATTTTAACAAACTTTCCCACTTTTAGTAGGACTGATAGGATATAATAAAAAGTAAAAAGGTTCACTAAGTGCAGCTTTTCTAACATGTGCAGGCATTGTGTGCAGTGACAGGCATATTATATGTCAATAAATTTTAGAAACGTGATAAACTCGATATTTCCTTTTGAACTCGGTTAAATTGTCGCTTCGTTGATTACAGTAACAAAGATCTGAACTTTGTATCTAGCTCTGGTAGCGCCGATTGCGTCAGTTGATCTATAATTATTCGAGATCAAGTCTTTCTTAATACTGTATTATTAATAAACGCGGAGTAAAGTACTCCCTGGTATAACCCTGTCTTATATGTACCTTATAACGTTGGGATACAGATATAATATCAATTCAATTTTAGTTCCGCGTTAGTCCATGAAATACACAGAGTAAAGTACTCCAAGGCTCAACCTCGTAGATCGCTCGCTTTATTACAATCTAATACTAAATACAGACTATAATATCAGCTTAATTTTACTCCTACGTTAGTCTAAAAATATCTTCACGCCCATATCCCCGAAGAAGTAGGCAGATGCACAACCAGGGCACCGACGACTAGCCGAAGACACTAAGTCCCACAATGTGATAGGTGGCCAGCCCATCGCCAACCGGGCACATATATGTCTGTTACTGTCTTGTTAATAAACAAAGACTAAGGTAAGAGTAAAGTTGATATCATAGCCTGTATTTCAATGTATTATAACTACAATACCAGATTTAATCTTGAAGTACCTTAATCTATGTTTATTAACAAGTAGTAGCCGTATTGTACTACTATTAAACTGCTAGGTAAGCCCTTCTACTGTTCAGAATTTTATTTCATTATGTTCCTTACATAAAAATTTTAGTTGATATGGGCGTAGCTTCCGTGGCATCATTCGTATCAGTGATATGGGGTGGATACAGGGGCCCTGAAAGTACATAAAGCAAAAATTTGGCTGTTAGCTGGGTAGTTTTTTTTATGGGAACAAACTAGGTAGGTATACAAGGTATATCACAAATAATTTTCTGCCTCTGAAGACAACGAGTGATGTCTTCAGAGTCAGAAAATTTGGAGAATCATCTTCAGCTGCTGATAATTTAAAAAAAGGCTTGAAAAGTGTATTTTTCATTAGTTTTATTTGCTTGCGGAAGAAGTTAATCTTTAGTTTGGCCACCACGGCAAGCTACGGACTCAGTTGGTTGATAGTACAATTTAGTATTGTCTGTGGCCGAGCTATAAAACTATTGACCTGTTATATTTATTGCAATAACAAATATCGCAAGGCGTATAACGAAGACGCAGTCATAAAGAAGTAGTAAGAGACCCATTCTAATATTTGTAACTTGGTTACAGATGTGCGCAGGTTGCACTTGGGTGCAGCAGGACTGCGCACCAAGCAGCCGCTCGTGGCGCCATCAAGCTCAGCCCACAGATCGCCAATCTAACTCCTAAGGTATGGAATACATTGCACCAGATTTTAGTAGGCCTCTAAAGGTAAAACTATGATGGATTGTCCGGGATGTATCGTGAACTGCCTAGATTGAACTTGCCTGAAACCAAAAAACTGTAAGCGAAAGTGTGGGTTTGCAGGATCATCATCGAGGCTCATTTGCCTTTTATCTTGTGTCATACTGACTTTGTTGGAGCTAGATCAATATCGACGATTTCAAGCCAACGGAATCTCAAGTGAAATAGGTCGCTTTCAGAAAATGTATACATTCTTTTGTGAATTTTCATACGCTTTTGTTAACTTGGTATTTACCCGGCATTAGTATTTTATAGGAGTACTAAACAAGTTTAAACTGCCTACGAATCCGCGGACAACAGTCCATTCACAAATTCAGATCAAACTCTAAATTCATTCCGCCCTAGATCTCAGAGTGGGTTGAGCGATAAGGAACATCGCACTAATGAGCCTAACAAATAATGATTTATATAACAATATCCATCAAAACGTTAAACAAAAACGAGGTCAAATATAAGGTGGAATAACTATCAGAAATACGACATGATCGAGCACAGAAATTGTGGAAGCAGGTACATATACAATAGTGGACACTAAATTAGCCAAATCATTGCAAACTTTTCAGTAGTAATCATTCAGGAGCAGCTTAACCTATAGTGCAGGGTGTGCAATGCACACAGCTAAGCCGAAGCGCTCCCTGAGACAGCAAAAAGCGTCGTCTTGGATTATCATGGTACGACAAGAATATGACAGAAAGGCCGTAACTAATAACATACCGTAAGCTATACCTACTTATAAAATAGCTTCTTAGAATATGAAAAAACTTTCTTGTTACCTACGACGGCAAAGTTGTTAGGGTTTCATTATACACGGGCTAGAGGTGCTCCTGTATTCATAAACGACGTTTTAGGCTCTTTGTCCACTAATGTCACCACTTAAAGTGCAAGACGGCATACACGTGTATTTATTATAACCATCGACCATTCGTTTTCCCAGTGTCGGTGTTAATACACAAGCCTGACTTCACAGCTTTTAGTAGCACAGCTAACAAAACGATATTTTAGGTTCGTGCGTTTGTGGAGAGGAGTGCCGCCCTCTGCGAGCCTGAGCACGTTCACGTGTGTGATGGTTCCGACGCCGAAGCTTCTGTTCTTCTACAGCTGATGCAGCAGCAGGGCACCGTGCGACCGCTACCCAAATACGACAACTGGTAGGTTAACTTTACGAAAATTATCATAGATTTTTGAGCTTCCAACAAAATATTTTTTCCAGAACATTATTTTTATGTTAATTTTTTCCATCCACTTCTTCTTCTTCTATAAATGCATCTTAGACATAATACAGCATTAGGTAATCCGTTTAATTTTTTTGCATCTTTAAATTTACTTGCATTTCATATTACTATCACATTATTATAATTACCTATTTACGTGACGTTGAAAAAAAACTCTAAATGATGTTAATGGTGCTAAATGCTAGAATACGCGGGTATATGTTTTTTCAGCTGGCTTGCCCGTACGGATCCAGCAGATGTAGCCCGAGTGGAATCCCGAACATTCATCTGCTCGGAACACGAGAGAGATGTAGTCCCTGTAGCTCGCGCTGGTCAGAAGTCTGCTCTCGGAAACTACATTTCTCCAGTTGACTACGATAAAACAGTTACTGAAAGGTTCCCAGGGTGTATGAGAGGTTAGTACTTGATTTAGTTATAGTCCTTTATTATCGTAGTTTCATTTAATGGAACAAGAGCGATACTTGCGCTGAGTCGCAGTGACCATGGGGGACGAGTTTCTGTCAACTAGATAAAACTTGCTGACTACCTACTTACCTACGCATTTTCGTAGATCGCAATAACGCAGCAGCTATTTGGTTTTAACCGGATCTTAGATAGAAGCCACGAAGGTTTATTTGATTAGGCTAAGACAAAGAAGATGGAACCTGCACTGGGCAAAAATCAGCGCACAGCAACTGGCAACTAACTTTAGTTATGATGTGGAAGTACCTAGCCAACTAGTTTCTAAGGCATCATATAGTTATAACGCCACTCTTGCGTTACCGCTTACAGCACAGAGAATGATAGTGCTAATCGCTAATGCACAAACTGTTCGTTTTTACGTATTTTTCTAAAAAAATATAAAGGATTTAACAGAGCAGGAAGACCTTTTTACAAAGAGAAACAGCTAAGGCTTTGACTAAAAATGTCTTTTTGCCTTTGAATACAAAAAAAAATATTTAATCAATAATTTATCCCTGGTCCAGGTCGCACCATGTACGTCATTCCGTTCTCAATGGGACCAGTGGGATCACCTTTGTCCAAAATCGGAGTGGAGGTCACAGACTCACCATACGTTGTCTACTCCATGCGCGTTATGACGAGGATGGGTAAGATTTTTTTTGTATCAGTAATTCTAACATTTCTTCATTTACGCGATTTATACATAGACAGGTAATGGTAATGGAAAGAAATTTCCAAATTGGCGAAAATCAACTCGATTAAGACAATATGGCGGCAAAAAAAGTTGGTTTGTCTCAAAATTGTAGATGGCCATATTTCTTTCGACTTGCCCTTTTGGTACAATAAAATATACTCCTAATTATTTCTATTTAATTCAGAGTCATAGTATGTGGGACAAAGCACTTAAGGGATAGCATTTGCTCTGGACGCATTGTCGAAAACGTTAGGCATTCCTGGATTAGAAATCCGTTGATAGCCGTTGGGTTGGCTGCCATCAATCCAATGTTTTTTTGTTACTTAACATTGCTTACACTTATGTGCAAAAATCTGGAAAGAATTTGCAACTTGGATTAGCGCTGAAGGGATTTCAGTGATACTTGTAGCGTTTGAATTAACCAAGCTTCATTAAAATCCCTGTAGCAACTTTTCCATGACAGAAGAAAATTGAAAGTATCTTTGTATATAATTATTATAATGTAAAGATTTTTTCCTGAGAAAAATTTATAAAACTATTCATAGGGATTAAAAGATAATTACTTACCCCAAAAATCCTAATTTTCGGATTAGGCCTTAAGTGTGTGTTTATTAATAAATTTATATATTATAATATTATGTACCTAAACGTCACAATTTTATGTCAATCTCTTTATTTGCATTCGTCTGGTACAGTCGATTTTTTCTTTTATTTTCTCTAAACGAATCGCCCTTTTTCAAGTGAAAACTGAAATAGATAATATCTCCTGCCTCTAGGAAGCAAAGTGTTGGAAGCACTAAGAAAAGACGAGAACTTCGTGCGCTGCCTCCACTCAGTAGGACGTGGATCCAGCACTGGAACTCCAGGCTGGCCTTGCGACCCGGCTAGGACTGTCATCTTACACCGACCTTCCGACAACGAGATCATTAGTTACGGTAAGAAATGAAATTAAAGGGTTTGACAAATTTACACTCAAAATTCAGGGCAGCCATTGACGTTTTGAATGTTCTTCTTATGGTCACGATATTAGTTCCACAAGCTAAATTTGCTTGCGTTATCTGATTTACAGGCCTAGCAAACAGATCTAATTTTTAGTACCTAGACTAGACTAGATAAATGAGAATAGTTCATTCTTTCCAGGAGAAATGTTTAAATAAGACAAAATCCTTGTAATTTTTCTAGGAAGCGGATATGGAGGTAACAGTCTGCTGGGCAAGAAGTGCTTCGCTCTTCGCTTGGGCTCAGTGCTGGCGAAACGAGAAGGATGGCTCGCGGAACATATGCTGGTATGTATGGATTTGTGTATCATCTAATACGTGATCTACAGATCCCGTTTTTTTTTTACTTCATATGGGGTTGTATATCTCAGTATAAAACCAACTTTTAAAGGGGTTGTTTAAAGGTACTTAATAAATGCCTCGATGCCAGAAGTCACATGCGTGACGTCTAGATACGAGTACAGGTTCAGTCCCAATAAAATTTAAAAAAATCCGCTAAAATAAGAGTGAGAGCTTTGCTGGTGCTACCCAAAAATTATACCATCTCTTACCGACCCAGGTACCCTATTCAAAATACAATCATTTCCATAATCATAGTCTGTATGCTAAAAAACTTTTTTTCAGATTGTGGGTATCACGGACCCTAAAGGCCGAAAGCGATACATCGCTGCAGCATTCCCCTCAGCTTGTGGGAAGACCAACTTGGCCATGATGACGCCTACACTTCCGGGATACAAAGTGGAGTGCGTTGGTGATGACATCGCATGGATGAAGTTTGATAAGAACGGAGTCTTGAGGGCCATCAACCCAGAGAATGGATTCTTCGGAGTAGCACCAGGTATAAAAATTAATTCTGCGTAGTTATTTCTAGCATGGAGTTCGCTGGTCGATGCATTTGAGTAGATTTTCAATAAATAAATTCGAAAATTGTTAAACGACTGTCATCTCACAAGAAGGTACGTCTCCAGACATCGAGCCACAAATCACATAGGTACCTACTCCATTTTCATTCAGGGCAGACTCCAAAGCTAGTATATTATACTGTTCGACCTAGCTAGACTCCTGTCTTAGCGTAGAAGGTGGTCACCCCTTTGGATCTGCCCTTTCTCACAAGAGTTGCCAAAATTTAATTGACGACTTCTGTACTACGGTTTCAAGTAGAAAGAGAACATGAAATAGTCCATAATATTCGCACAATGAGAACAATTTACGCGCATATTATGTAAAGAATCGAGGATCAAATTTATGTTTGCTCAAAAGAATATCTGGTACATTTGGTAACATTTACGCGCATTGTGCATAATCATTCAAAATCAGTCCGTTGAGAGCTGAGATAGTTTCAATTTAGAAGAAACATAATCCTGTGAGCTCTAGATTAACGATTAGTGAAATGAAATATGTGATATTTTCCACCAGGTACATCAACATCGACGAATCCGATCGCAATGTCAACAGTATTCAATAACACGGTGTTCACCAATGTAGCGGAGACGGAGGACGGCGGCGTGTGGTGGGAGGGCATGGGGCCGGCGCCCGAGATCATGATCGACTGGAAGGGACAGCCTTATGATCCAAAGAAGAAGACTCCAGCAGCACATCCCAACTCTAGGTGATTATATTTCTTTGGCACTTATCGCAATCTTATTCCACATTTTAAAGATATGTAATAACAAGGAAAACTCAGCAACAATATTTTTTTATTACCTGATACCTTCACATCCGCTTGAGGAATATATTAGATTTGGTTCAACCTTCCAAGTGTTCTTAAACGTTTCCGAGTGAATTTATACAGAAGGTCACACTAGGCTATCAACTTAATTATTTTTTATTTTTGGCCGAGTTGAATAGCTAAAAATTTATTACTTTCAGATTTTGTACTCCAGCAAACCAGTGTCCAATTATCGACCCTGATTGGGAGAGTCCTGAAGGTGTGCCAATATCTGCGATCCTATTGGGCGGGCGACGGCCGACTGGTGTGCCGCTGGTTTTAGAGGCTCGTGATTGGGCGCACGGTGTGTTTATGGGTGCTGCCATGAGGTCTGAAGCTACTGCTGCTGCTGAACATGCGGTTCGTACTTTTTTTACTAGTTTTAAAATGACTACCTACCTACACCAGACGCAATTTTTTTTATGTTAGAGATCAGCGAACAAGCAAAGTATGAGGCAACCTTAGTCTACAGACACCACACACAGTTGTGTCGCTGTCCTATGGCCGAGATAGCCTATTGTACAAGTTTACCGCTACCCTACCCTCCGGACCCGAACATGATAGAGTCATTATGGCGGCAGAAATAGGTACGGCAGTGGATCCCTACCTCGACAAATTACTGCAAAGCACTGTTTGATTATCTAAATTTTAACCTGTTTTCAATACTTAAGAGTTACCTAGCAGAGCGAGGCAGAAGGTCTATTATAACAACACGGGGAAAACCCACGATGTGCCTATCTATTCATTAAAATTTCCAACGGAAGGCGGAAATTACCATGTTGATTGTGATGAAGATTTTTAGTTAGTCGGTAAGTAATTAGCGTAGTCCATGATAGTCTGTAAATATGAAGGGTCTTTATAGAAGGTATAGTTATGTTGTTTCATTTGTAGGGTAAAGTGGTGATGCACGATCCATTCGCCATGCGTCCGTTCTTCGGGTACAACTTCGGCGGCTACCTGCAGCACTGGCTGTCCATGCCACAGGAGGGCCGCCACCTACCCAAGATATTCCACGTCAACTGGTTCCGAAAGGACTCGCAGGTAAACTCCTGTTTTTTTTTTATGATATTGGAAGGCAAACAAGCAGACGGATTTCCTGATGGTATGAAATTCACGCCGCCTAGAGACACCAAAGGTGGTAATGGTGCGTTGCCAACCTGGGGCCAGGATGTTAGGCCCCTAGCAAAAGTAAGTTTACCGGCTACCTTACCCTCCGAACCGGAACACGTCATGACGTTATGGCGGCAGGAATAGGTAAGGCGGTGGTACCAATCCGGACGAGTCGCTGCTAAACTCTACCACCTAGTCAGATGTCACGGTGTAAGTGACGGTGAGCCTTTGCTCGCCTTTTACGAGCTGCCTGGCACAGGAAGGCAGATGGTCTATTCTACAAAGGAGCCCGGACCAACACGGGGAAAAATGTTACATGTTTTTCAGGACTATCCTTTCAATGATCACTTGAATTCTTACACTTAGGTACACAAAATTATAGAGAAAACTTTGGTGTATGAAATTTCTATTAAATAATCAAACAAGCAGTCAACAAGCTAAATATAATTATTTCATGAGGAAATTCTTAAACGTTATTTTAAACAATTTTACATTTCACATCTAAACATAATTACCTTTGGTCGGACTTCTTGGCGCGAATATCGGATTCTCCTTTTGATTTATGTCCTTATTCTATTCAACATAAATTCCCCCTGTATCGGAACATCCTATTAAACAGCTATTCGATTCGGTTTAGAAGTCCAAGCCGAACTCATTTCAAAGAGCTGTAATGAAGAGAAAATCTTAAATTTAAATTAAATGGCTTTTCAGAAACTGGTGGTTATTGAATTGTTTTAAACATCAAATATGAAACCTTTAATTTGTATGTTTCAACAGGGCAAATTCCTATGGCCTGGTTTTGGTGAGAACTCCCGCGTGCTGGATTGGATTCTGCGTCGCTGCAGCGGTGAGGAGTGCCATGAGGAGACTCCTCTTGGATACGTCCCCAAGGCTGGAGCCCTCAATACGGACAACCTTGGCCCCGTAGATATGAAGGAACTCTTCAGTGTACCGAAAGATTTCTGGTTGCAAGAGGTACGTAAACTCATTAGCAAAATATTGTTAACCTTTACCGCCTCAATAGTCGCTGATCAAGGGTAAGACGCCGCTGATCATCCATCAACTCCCGTTTTGGTTCTAGCCTCTTTTGAACATCATAAGCTAAGAATTCATAAGAGGCGCTAATCGTAAAGGGTTACTACCACCGTGATTATTTGGTGTTAGTTGAAGTTTGCCTGGATTGTTACCAACGTTTTACCTATTCCTGACACATGTAACTTCATTTACACTGTCTAAGACCAAAACCTCAACTCCCGTCTTGACGGCTTGCCTTACTTGCAAAGCAAAGGCGCTGAATTAATACAAATTAGAATACTGGACACCAATTAAACAAATTTTAAATGTATGCTATCTTTTTTCAATGAAACAGAAAGAAAAGAGATGGAGCATATTAGATATACCAGATTAATCCGGACATGTCAACTCGTGGCATTTTTAATCGACGTTTTCTGAAATAGATTACATAAAAATCTGAATGAATAAAATGTAGAAAGTAAGAAAATCATATGCTTGTGTCATGGGTTTTAGCCAAAAACACTTATTGATGGAAATATTTAGTTTTTATTTTAGATATCTGAATAAATTTAATAAACACCAAGACCAGTAAATACAGAGTCCAGACATTTAAATGTTCGTCACACAAATGTCTACCCCCGCTGGGAATCGAATCCGAGCCTCGAGGTTGGTCGGTGGCGTTAGGAGTGTACCCTAACCCCTCGACCAACAAGGCGGTAGTTGAAAGAAGATAGTGATAACAAAATTAGTTTTGTGGGTGCGCAACAAAATACCATTCTATGTTTTAACGCAACAATTATTTCCAGGCGGATTGCATTGAGAAGTATTTCAAGGAAGAAGTCGGAGAAGACCTGCCTAAAGAAATGTGGGAACAACTTTACAAATTAAGGAAAAATGTTGAGCAAATTTGAACCGCCGGCCGTTACTAGCTTTAATAAGATACCAAAAATAATAAAAACGTGGATGCGGCGATATAGAACTTCAAGTCTAATATAAGTTAAGAAATATATCCGAAATTCATGTATACACGGTAATGATATTGAAAACTGTTTATATGACATTCCATAAGCTGGAAAATTCAGCAATAATTAAGCTAGTTAATCCGCCATCCAAATATACAAGTCTCTCTGTGTAAGTACCAAAGGGACAATAGCGTTAAGTTATAATTCTATTTTTATATCAAAATACAACTGATCTACTTTAAAATTAAGATACTTAGTTATACAGGGTGTCCGGTCACCGAACTTATCAATTTTTTGCCAATCTCTCTTATAAGTATGTTTTCGACATTATAATCATTTAAATATTTGATTTAAGTATAGATCGAGGGTGTCTGCAATATTCTTTAACATTAACAAAAAAATTACTTTGTTATCGTTGAACATTTTGCCAATAAAATTATTTCAAAATATTTTAAAAAATATTTAAAGAAATATCGAAACTAAGCATCCAAAAATTTGGGTACTTTGTAGTTTTATGACTATTCTAACAAATCTAGGTCATTAACCATATTTTATTACAAAAATAGATCTAGATATTTGTTAGCAATAAACATTAAAACCCAGTCCTAGATTACATAGGTTACAATAATTTTAAATGTCTTTTTTACTAGTACTAGTATGCAAAAGTGACATACAAACCAGGGAAAAATGTTTGGTCAAATTAATGATTGGAGAGTGATTTGTGAGTTTAATTGATTGCTTTATATATTTTCCAAGTCTTTGATATTGGTGTCCCGGACACCCTGTATATGTTACGTCCATAGAACTTTATCTGAAAAGGACCCAAAGTTATGTTAAAAAAAATGGTCCGAATCGGTCTGGCAAGTTTTGTAACCATCAACAATGTAAAATGTAAAACAAAAGGTAGTTTTAACTATTAAAATGAAATATAAACTTCAACTACAAAATCTGTTTTAATACTATACGTATTGATAACGTGAAGGCTGTGTCTTTTATCTAATATATAAGTAGGTATGTAATGTATTGTGAAATATAAAGATATATAAGTGTATCAATTACATATGTTCTATATACACTGACATGTAAATAAGAAAATCAATAAATTTATTTATTTTTACAAATAACTTGTTTTTTTTTTCAATTGACAACACTAGTACTAACCGTATGTTCACACAAACTGCAGGCCATCTCATGGGATTTTGTTCGTCTTAATTCGTATATAAAAAGTGCAGAAATTATTTACATGGGAACTATTTTTTTTCTCTATCTGGTAACATGATGATGTCACAACATCCGATAGGAGTATATAAATATTATTAAAATCGTTATATATTATACACTAGCTGAGCCCGCGACTCCGTCCGCGCGGATGTCTGTCTTCGCGTGATAAAACTGAAAATTAAAAAAAAAATCTACGTATTTTTCCAGGATAAAAAGTATCCTATTTGATGTCCAGGATAATAAGTTATACTAAGTTTCATCGAAATCGAACCATTAGTTTTCACGTGATGCCTGAATATACAGACAGACAAAAAAATTTTAATCACATATTTGGGTTTAGTATCGATCCAGTAACACCCCCTGCTATTTATTTTTTCAATATTTTCAATGTACAGAATTGACCCTTCTACAGATTTAATAGATGTATAGATTGGGACAAAAAGTAGTATCTGTGATAAATTAACTTGAGCCTGACGTTAATACGGAACACACAAATTATACTTTCTAGTTTATATCAGTAAGCAAAAATAAAAAAATAACTTAAATAAACTTTATATCAAGATTTTTATTATTGGTCTAAGATCCGATATAACAACGACCTTCACCGATCTGTTTAATGGATAAAAATTATTCGATACGTAATTTAGTTTATTAAAAATGATAAAAAACATGGGTTGCCTGATAAAATCTTGGCCAGACTATAATTAAAAATTGAAAAATCAATTTTCTTTTTAAATTTCACCATTGAGTTTAACAAAAAAATTTAAAACTATCGGAAAGTTCACAGCCTATAGAATATGCAAACGGAGGGTTGCCTATTATTTTCCTGGCATAACGTTTGGGTTGCCAGGTGTAAACAGGTATTTCGCTCGTATTTATTTTCACCTATTTGTTTAATCTATTAACCAAACATAAAAATAAGTGCTGTTTTATTGTGGATACGATGATATAGGGTTGCCCGTTAAAGTCTGTCCTGAATGACGGCTGCCGAATTTTAAAAAGTTAAATTTTAATGCGACTGGGGACGTACAACAAAGAGGTCCGAGTCTAGTATCTAGTATATATTGTCATAATAATTGAAATACTACAGATAATGATATTACTATACGTAAATTTAGAAAAATAAGATATTATGTACTTACTGAATTCTCTTCACAAAATTTTTCAAATTCTTCATTATATTGATTTTTCAAAACATTAACTTTTTTCAGACAAGTTGTGTGGTAACCAACATAATCACGCGATGCTTTAGTAAGATTAACATCACCGTATTTAAAGTTCTTCCTCTTTCGATATGCTAATTTCAATAAATAATTATTGAAGATTTCGTCATTAAAATCTAACAATCGATCGTCGGAGTCACATAAAAACACTTTTTAGCCATTGAGAGCAGAAATACGTACGGGCACGTGTTATCTTTTTCCATTGCATGAAATAGTAGCATGCGCTCTTTGTCACTTCCTACAGCCACGCCGCGCACAGCTATAACCCTGTGTCTTTGTCTACCGCACGAGATACTAGACTCGGACCTCTTTGTTGTACGTCCCCAGTCGCATTAAAATTTAACTTTTTAAAATTCGGCAACCGTCATTCAGGACAGACTTATTACGGGCAACCCTATATCATCGTATCCACAATAAAACAGCGCTTATTTTTATGTTTGGTTAATAGATTTAAACAAATAGGTGAAAATAACTTCGAGCGAAATACCTGTTTACACCTGGCAACCCAAACGTTATGCCAAGAAAATAATAGGCAACCCTCCGTTTACATATTCTATAGGCTGTGAACTTTCCGATAGTGTTAAATTTTTTTGTTAAACTCAATGGTGAAATTTAAAAAAAAAATATTTTTCAATTTTTAATTAATTATAGCCTGGCCAAGATTTTATCAGGCAACCCATGTTTTTTATCATTTTTAATAAACTAAATTACCTATCGAATAATTTTTATCCATTAAACAGATCGGTGAAGGTCGTTGTTATATCGGATCTTTACTATATATCATGTAAATGGAATTAAAACAACCAAATTCAGTGCAAATATTTAATTCATATGTTTAGCGGAAAACACACGGACGCCATCTTGTGTAGAGGCACGAGCATACTTCGTTAATAGGGCGTTGACGTTTAATTTTCCTGTGGCGTACAATCTAGAAAAATAAAACATTGTGACATTATTTCATTCGCATTAACAAAATTATCTCATTATCAACCTATTCTTGTCTCGTCCAATGAAAGTAGATACGCACGCGATACGGAGTTCAACTTTGTAATGAAAAATCTTGATTTTTATACAAAAACCGCTAGTTATAAAACACTACCACTGCAAATATTTGCATCGACAATTCAAGGTTAAGAGCCGAAACACATAACCGCGTGAAGGCGCCGCACCGCTACAATCGGCAGTAGCGTCACTGCCGATTTTTAATAACAATATGGTCCATAATAAAGACACACCAATGACGCTGCAATTTGCAATTTGCATGCAAACCGAGTTTAAGCAGCGCGGCACTGCAACGCAGTTATATGTTTTGGCCCTAAAATCAGCATTGTCTCAATGTAGATAATACCTCCCTCGCCTCGTTGGTCGAGTGGCTAGCGTACTCGCCTAACTGCATCGACGAATCGCGAGGCTCGGGTTCGATCCCCAACGGGGCAGACATTTGTGTGATGAACATTTAGATGTCAACATTTCCGGGTCTGGGTGTTTATTAAATGTATTCTGGTATTTAATAAGTATTTCTATGTAATAGTATCGTTGACTAACACCCATAACACAAGCATATAATTTGCTAACTTTGGGGTTAGATTCAATTTATGTGACTTGTCCAAGGATATTTATTTATTTATAATAAATAAATAACGAAAATTGAATATGAAAATTACTGCCACCAGTTTATAAAGAGGAAAGATTTCCTTTTTTTTTTGTTTGAAATGAATAGGCTCCGAAACTACAGGACCGATTTCAAAAATTCTTTCATCTTTGAAATGCTACATTATCCCTGAGTGACATAGGCTTTGTTTCATCAAAATCTGTGCAGTACAAGCCAAGTTACGCAGGCGAAGCTACATGAAACTGCCAATAATTGATAATTTACTTCATTCAGTAGGTACTACGATACATACTGCATTACATACTATGAATATGGAATAATTTTAGCCAAATAACACTTGATAATTCTTCTGAAATAAGGGGAGATCAGACGTAGTTTGCGAGTCATCTTCGTCGACGAAGTCGTTGAGATTGATTTTGACGTTATACTCATCTTGAGGTACGCTTTGATACTTGTATGAGCTTTCCGCAATAGCCTACCAGAGAATTTTAAAATTTATACGTACTCTATGTATGGTGATATTTCATTGACCGTCCATTTCGGCTTAGTCTGGAATAGAACCTTAAACCTCTCGTTGATATCCTCGGGCAGATCATTCTCTGAGAAGCCCCATATCACTTGTGGGGTTGTACTTCTGTCTATCAGGGCTATTCCAGACAACTGAGATTCCTGAAATACCAATTACTTTTTATATAAAAAATCTTATTATCACTATGTTTGTGATTACTATCTTTCAAAGGGAAGATCCATCTACCTTTTATAAATATTGTGGTACGTACGAGAGTATGACGTATAGTAAACAGCACATCGATATAGTACCGACATGCTTAGATGGCCGGTTTGACGTTTGCTAAACATAAGTTAACCCTAATATTCGCTTTTTATTAGTTACAAACTTATCAGTTCGACTCACAATTTTTTGATAATAAATTAACATTCACATCGCTATCGTAATGTGTCTAACCTGTCATCATAGCGTGCCGCTAGTATAGGTGATATTAAATATTACGGCAGAACAACGCTTGCGGTGTCAGCCAATAACATTATATCGGTAATCACTAAAACATGGCGATGAAGAACTCCACTTAATAGACAAAGAATGTAAATAATTAAAATATAACTCAAAAACTACTGATCTGATCTTGATAAAATTTAAGACTTATCTTTCGAAAAGAGAACCATCAAAACTTATTCAGTGTTAGCCGGGTTTTCGGGAAACAAATGTTTTTGGCGACAGATAAAGTATTGCTACTGCGTAACCGTATTTGTAACAATAAAATTCATTAATCTATTCATTCATTTGCTGACAGTTGATTACTTACATCTGTTTTCATCCCATCAGGCACTGAATCTGTCCAGGCTTGAAGAAACTCAGCCAAATTGAATTTTCCGGCGCTCTTTAACAAAACCCGAGCGAGATACCGACATATCTTATCCTCTTTATATCTATAATACTGTACCCCACCTTCTAATACTGATTCTTCGGTATAAAACCTAAACATTGCTTCTAGAATACATGGAGGAATTAAATCTTTCAAGCTTTCCAGAGTAATTTCTTTTGATATGTGATCTAAGGGCCAAGAATTTTCGTCAATAAGATCAAGCATGTAAGATAGAACTCGAAACTCGTAGTCAAATTCTAACAATCTATAAAAATTAACAATTTTAATTGCCTGTATATTTTCCAACTCGACATCTAGCTCCGCTTTCGACGCTTGTACTTGATCAAATATATTATCGTAATCGAGAAGTTTAGATTTATCTGTTGCATATTCGAGTTCAGGTCCTCGATATCTGGTTGGTTCTAGAATTTTCCGGAGTTTCGAAAGGCGGGGTTTGCAAGGTTTAAGTTCAAAGTAAGTGAAGAATGTGTTGATAACTTCTTTATGTTCAATTTTTCTCGGCGGCTTCCCGTCATCAGAATCCGTGGATTTGTTTAAGCTAGTATTAGATTTTTCGAAAGAAGAATCTGAGTCTTCAATGGAATTGTTTGCTATAGTTTCATCGAGGCCAGTGGAAGCAGCAAACAGAAGATTGGGCACCAACAGAAGGCTATTGGATGTTTCTGCTTCTTTGACATCGTAAGTTTTGTTACTTGTACACAAAACTACGTTTTCGTCTGGCTCTCCTGAAATTATTTAAGCATCATAAGTCTGCGCTAATAGAACAAAATAAGTACGAGTTCCTCGTTTAAATACCGCAACATATCATGAAGAAATCCAACTTGTACTTAATACCTACTCTGTAATAATTAGGAAATACCTACTAAATAAATAAATACCTATTGTGAAGATTACTTTTTATGTCTAACACTTCAGGACCAAAAGGTTCCTGTCATTAACAAAATGACTTTAGAATTTGAACCACACAGATGTATTTGCGGATCTACGGTTGAGTCACCACGCATTGAGCTGCACTCGTTGCTCTGGTAGGTTTCCTAGACATCATGCTCTTAACGACATAATTCGTAGGGCACTCGTTTCTGCTAATGTCCCTTGTGTCTTTGAACCACCTGGTCTCAGCCGATCTGATGGAAAGAGACCCGATGGTATGACTTTGGTTCCCTGGAAAAAAGGTAAGTGCCTTTTATGGGATGCAACTTGCGTTAGTACCTTTGCTCCGAGTCATCTCAATCGTACAACATCGTCACCCGCAGCGGCTGCTGAGGATGCAGCATGTAAAAAAAAACAAAAATATGCAGCTCTAAAAAATACCTATTTGTTTATTCCTATTGCAGTAGAGACAATGGGAACAATGTGCCATGAAGCTAAGTGCTTCATTTACGAATTAGGGCATAGGCTCCGAGATAACGGGCATGACACCCGCTCCGACTCATTCTTGGTGCAAAGACTCGCGCTGGCCATCCAACGTGGTAATGCCGCTAGTGTCATGGGTACTTTTGCACCAGGAATGCTTCGAAGTGGTTTATTTGAATAATTATTTGTTAGTTATATGGTATTTTTAAGGTAGGTTTTAATATTGTTTTTGGCAAAACATTGTGTACCTAAGTTTTTTTTGCATTTATCAATAACCAAATATATGCCTGAATCATTTCTTTTTATCTTTAGAATGAAGAGAAAATATTTTATTTACAGAAAATTTGTTTAGATTTGAAGGTTATTACAGAAATCACAGTTGCAGGTTAGTGGTTATTCTTCCATCACCTACCATATCTATACATACTATAAAGCAAAGTCGCTTTCCGCGTCTGTCTGTATGTATGTATGCTTATATCTTTAAAACTACGCAACGGATTTTGATGCGGTTTTTTAAATAGGTAGAGTGATTCAAGAGGAAGGTTTTTAAGTATAATAACATGCTTCATATATTAGAGAACCATTGATAATTTCAAGATATCTAATGCGAAGTCGTAAATAAACACATTTTTTTGCGCTTACATTGCCACCAAAGTACCCACCAAATGAGTTCATAACCGATGAAATTCACATTTTTTTAGAATGGACATAACTTTCGTTACTTGCATCGTATTTTTATTTTTTAAAATTTGGTGGGTACTCAGAATTGTGTATCTATAGGACATAACTACCCGCGTTA
>NJDD01004510.1:86839-98122 GCA_002245505.1 Calephelis nemesis | reverse complement strand
TTTGGAGATGGTCCCATATCAATTTTATGAAGATCCCAGTTGTATTTTTTGAGTAACTTATCAAAAACGGTCATGTTATTTTTCGTGGACATGATGTCGTCAGGGTGCATGAAAATTCACCTGTGATAATACGATCACGGTCATAGGATAGCGACGCACCAGTAAAATCAAGGTTGCCTACAGGCGATAGTTGCCTTTTACCATTAGAAGTCTATGTAACAAATATTCAAGATATCTGAAAAAGTTAGCTTAGTTATTTATACCTGTTTCAAACCATTCATATAATAAGAACAAAAAGTACGTAGATTATAAAAAAACGACGAGTTGCACTCCGGAAGTGACGGCAGAAGTGAAAACTAAAATATTGACGTTGTGCATTTTTCATATTTTGGAATGGTTAGGGAATAATTTTGCACGAATAGTTTAAAATTAAAGTATTAAAGAACTATCATTTATGTGGTAGAATACAATATTCATTTATTGCGCTAACGTACACAAACATGCAAACGCCCTGCGCAGTCTTATTTGCGCAATCTTAAATCTTATTTGCCTTGCACTGTCTTATGAATTTTCGATTAGATTACGTGTCCTGACGCAAGTTTAGAAGTATTAACTCATTCCGAAAACGTGCGCAACGCCGCTAAAGAAGTTTTCACTTCAATAAGATAAAATAAGTAGAGTATAAATATGATGCGTACAAAAAAGGTTCAAAGTTTAAACCAAAGAAATAACAACTAACACTATCCACCTATCTTAAAATTGCAAAGAAAGATATCTAAAAACAATATATACAAAAATGATACTTATTTGAAAATATTTCTACAAAAAGTTAGCAAAGTACAAAAAAGATATAGTCAATAAAGTATAAAAATATTCATACAAGGAGATCGAAAAAAGTACAAAAAGTACGCAGAGTACAAAAAAGATAAAGTAGAGTATGAAATATTCGTACAAAAAGATACGAAGTTTAAAGCGAAAAAATAACAACAGTGAAAGTGAATTAACACTCACGGCGGTTGTCAAGTCAGCTATGTATCTACTTTCCTAAGCACGCTGGAAGCTGCTTCACGTCACGTAATAACCGTAAAGCTCTCTCGAGACCGCTTCACAATGCGCCAGTACTGGGTCACTTAAACAACGGGAACATTCAAATTCAGTTCTTTCATTACTAGTGATGTGCTGTAATAATTGGTTGGTGAGTTTCGGATCGGATTTACAGTGTAGAATAAACTTTGTCTGACAGTTAGTAAAAGGCCAGAGTAGATTGCATATATGTAGGTCATAGGTATGATAGGTCATTAAAATAGATCCTATTATTAATACGCCACGGACAACAGCTAGTATAATCTATAGTCATTATCCCTTTCACCTCTGTAGTCTAACGGGTCTAGAGTTGGGCTTGACTTCTTGAGGTCCCGGGTTTGATTCTCGGGTCAGACAACATAAAAAAATGTAATTTTCAACTATCTAGAAAAGGCAACTTTGCCCGGGATAGGACTATAAGATTGTAGAATTTCCTAATAGTGGGGGCCCAGGCTGTACTTTTGCCTACCTCTTCGGGTATACAGACGTGAAGATCATTGGAGTTAAAGTACTGTGCAGCAGCATGCCCGGACAGGGATTTACGGCCTTATTTATTCCTTCCACCATTAAATGAAAGTGTTATGTTCCGGTTTAGAAAGTAAAATGGCCTGAGGGGTTTGTGAGTCCATGGGACAGCAACGCATCTCAAACATCTTTGAGGCTACAGTTGACCTTACCACTAGTAGACTGCGTGCTTGTTCGTTGTCTTTCGATATGAAAACATATGTATAGTGTAATTTATTACCATTTGTGGTGTCTAAATATTTACCAAACTTCGGTAGGTATTCGTTTTTTTTAATATTTATTAGAACTACATAATTTGTTAATTATAAAAAAATAAAAAATAAGTATTATCTCACTCAACATAAACTGACATCATTTTTAAACATTATAAGTGGAGTAGAAACTTTAAAACGAAAAATTGAATCTCTGCTTTCGTTTTATATATTTATGTATGTTAATGAATTCTTATTTCACGCCTAAACGAATTCGGCTAATAAAATAAAAAATAATAAATTTTTGTCAAACAAGAGATAAATCATTGTCTATATAACTGTATCAAAGTATTTACAATTAAAACAAAATTGTGTCTGAAAAACAAGAATTTTTAAGCTATTTTAATATTGTTGCGCATTAGAGAATATAGCATTTTCCTTTATTCAAAGTAATTGTTTTTTAATGTCACATGTACAAGAATTTCATAAAAAATACAGTACCGTAATATATTATTTCGCTACATTTTGCAACTAACGTGAAGTTTACATAGAAAAAATAATATCCACGCGTTTTTCAAGTTAATGAAATTGTATACAATATTTTAAAATTAAAATGTCAAATGTTACAGAGAATCCTGCAATAAGCAAAACAGTGGATTTTATGAAACTATAACAAATTATGTAGGTCAATATCCAGATATACGTAGTACGAAATTCGTAGAATTACCAACGTATTTATCCAAAAGTAAGCGTTGATTTTACAAAATTAACAAAGCGGTTTCATGTTAAAAGCAATATCAGAGCTATGATATTTTAATTTTAAAATATCCCGCTCTTTTGCCTTCTGAACAAAATAAATGTTTGTTCTATTTGTCTCATTTTATTTACAATACGTATCGCCTGACATTAACAGCTTCTAACAGTTTGTAAAAAAGTGTTGTTTTTTCCATAGACTTAACCTCCTAAATCTATGTTTTTTCCACTTTTCCCGCAATTTTCCCAGTTTTTTCTCCTTAGTAATGTTCTCCTTATAATCACCATAACAACAAAACGAATTAGCAAACTTGGTCCATCCAATCATTCGTGCTGCGATGTCCACGCGAAATGGGGATTCACCATACTAATATTATCATACTTATATTATAAAGAGGAAAACTTTGTTTGTTTGGTTGTAATGAATAGGCTCAAAAACTACTGGACCGATTTTAAAAATTCTTTCACCATTCGAAAGCTACATTATCCACGAGTGACATAGGCTTTGTTTCATCCAAATAGGTATAGTAGAAGCCAAGTTATGCAGGCGAAGCTGCGTGAAACTGCTAGTTTCTAAATATAATGATAGACAAAATGTAATAAAAAAGTACATGACATAAGTGTAAAAAGTAAGTGGTTATGAAATTATTTATCCTGCAATTTTAAGAACTTATTCCTCATATGATATATTTCTACACGCCCACAAGAATTTCTACTCTGATGGCTAACTGCTAAATACTGTTCGTCACTAGGTTATCCTTTGAAAATATTTGTACATAAAATAAATAAATATACTTACTTTATTTTTTGTATGTCTTAAGAACAACTGTTTCCTGATCAGACAGACTGATAGACTTTCATTTTATTTATAATAATAGACATTATTCTATAGCCTAGTGGTCCGGCGTCGGACTTGACTTCTTGAGGTCCTGGATTCGATTCTTGGGTGGGGAACAAAAAAAAATTAAAACGAGTAAGTATTTTCAATTTTCTATCAAAAGTAACGTTGCCAGGGATTGGATATAATATGCCCGGTAGACGATAGGCTTGCCACCTATCACATTGTGGGACTTAGTGTCTTCGGCTAGTCGTGGTTGGCTTGGTTGTGCCTTTGCCAACCTCTTCGAGGATATTGGCGTGAAGATACTTTTATTCTGAATAAAAATACATTAATAACATAAGTATACACTTAATATAAATAGAGAGGTCGATACGAGCAGCAACTAATCCCTAGTATTTTGATTCTATTATCTATATACTTCCTATTAGCTATACAGTGTGAATAAAGACCAAGTATCATTACGTGTGTTCGTTGTTTATGTGCCATAAAGTGCAATACAAAAGGTAACTAATTAAGTAGTATTTACTATGATAAATAATGGCCATGTATCATTTGAAGAGGGGGTGAGCACGTGCTATCGGCCCGATCGCCCTCCGCTCTTCAGTTTTTGGGTCAAGCGGGCTAGCCCACAGCAGTCACTTACTCATTCTCAGGAATTTATTGTGAACATAAATTTCCAACCGACATAGTGAAGGGACCGAAACTTACTGCTCTGATTATTTTGTACCGATCAATCGCTCATCGCAGCCTTAATAAGGTTTTTCCTGTCTGACCCAATTAATTCCTCTTGTAATTTGAAATGATTGAGATTTTTTTTGAAGATGTTCCCCGTGTTGGTCCGGGCTCCTTTGCAGAATAGACCATCTGCCTTCCTTGCCAGGCAGCTCATAAAAGGCGAGCATAGGCTTACCGTCACTAACACCGTGACATCTGACTAGGTGGTAGAGTTTCGCAGCGACTCGCCAAGATTGGTACCACCGCCTTACCTATTCCTGCCGCCATAACGTCATGACGTGTTCCGGTTCGGAAGGTAAGGTAGCCGGTAAACTTACTTTGCTCGAGGCCTAATCCTGGCCTAAGGTTGGCAAAGCATATAAAAACACAGTTACTTTTGCTGTGTGCCTTCTAATATTCAAACTAATAGAGAAGACATACAAATTAATTTTGAACGAAAAGTGGAGAATGAATAAAAACATTATTAAAAAAAAGTTTGCATTTTTGAAGAATCGTGAGACAGAACTGAGTTATTGGGGACTTTCGCTGGAAGGTATTTGATAATAGACTCTATTAATAGTTATAAGATAGTCTTTTTTATGTTATTAGGCAGTGATCAAGTGCACGCAGTTCTTATAGTCTTACTAATATTATAAATGCGAAAGTTTGTAAGGATGTGTGTATGTTACTCTTTCAAGCTCGAATGGCAGAACGGATTTGTCTGAAATTTGGACCACAAATATATTGTGACCTGGATTAACATATAGGTGTTATTTAACACTGTTAAGACGCGGGCTAAGCTGTAGGCAACAGCTAGTAGGAATATAAATACAATAGACTTTAAAATGACATGCTCCGCAGATGTGGAAAGAATGACATATGAAAGATTGACAAAGAAGATATACATGCGAATGTGGATGGATGTAGATACCCGGGGAGACCAAGGTGGACATCACACGATCAGGTCAGTCGGATATTATCCGAGGTGTCAAGGGTTTCCGAAGCCAGCGTATTTGTATGAAAAGGGCCCAAATACAATCTTAGGCTACTGTGTCTTTGAACATGGAATACGACAGTGGTGAGTACTGATACCTACTATGTCGACAGGAAGGTAAGATAGATCTATAAATTCGAGTGAGTTGTGCCAGAGATCTCTACCACCTAATTTTATTTATATTGCAAAAAAAACCTTTTTTTTTAGATTTTATTAACTATTGCATATTATAGGGATTTATTAGTCATTTAGTTTAATACTAGTAAAGACTAAACCTTTACATTAGTACGAGTAAGTGTTTTAGAGGAAATATAGTTAAAAAGGTTGAAAAACATAACGAATGGGATACGTCTTACCTACTATATAATAAACTAGCAGTCCGTCCCGGCTTCGCACGGGTGGATAAATTTATAATTTTTACCGTAGCCTATGTTGATCGGTGTATTTATTTTTTACCCCATTTTTTCCAAAATAAAATACAGCCTATGTTACTTGCGAATAAAGTAGCTTTCGAATGGTGAAAGATTCTTTTAAATTGGACCAGTAGTTTTTGAGCCTATTCATTACAAACAAACAAAGTTTTCATCTTAATAATATTAGTGTAGATGGAACTTATTAATTAAGTACTCAAATTTGCTGTAAATTCGTACATACTGCAGGACAAGAAGCGCAAAATTGACTTCTTTACATAATTCAACATTCAAGGAAACCACTGCACATATAATATTCTCTTTCCGTAAATTTCAACTAATTTTAAACTTAACATTCAACAGGGAATCGTTTATTCATTACTTGGCTATGATCGCCTCTGTGGTCTAGCGGTTCGGCGTCCGACTTGGTTTCTTGAGGTCCCACGTTTGACTCCCGCATCAGATAATAAAAAATTGTATATTTTCAATTTTTATATTAAAAGTGACGTTGCCCGGGATTGCATATGTGCCCGGTTACCGGTATGCTTGCCACCTATCACATTGTAGAAATTAATGTCATCGATTAGTCGTAGGTGCCTTGGTTATGCCTCTGCCTACCTCTTCGGAGATATAGGCGTGAAGGCCTTCTTTTTTCGTTTTAATTAAATTAGTATTTAATGTTTCTTTCTGTCAAGATTTAGACTAAATATTTGATCATACCATGACACACGGTCGCTACGGAGAAACGCCCAACCTCCCACGGGCTACAAAACTGCTGTCAGTAAGGCGTGGGTGGGGACGTTGACCTTCCACCCCCTACATTGCTGTAACCACATCAAGCTCAATTGTCAGCCTTAAATAATACTGTGTAAAGGCCATTTTCGTTGGGTAATACCCAGAAGTTTTATTGGAAAAATTTGTTCTCACCAAATACAGTCGCCAAGTGAAGTGCGAATTATATAATTCGTATGACAAGTGAGATTCAAGTTGGATGGTGTACAATCGATACACTTCACACTTGCTACCACATATACATATGATAGTTCTCAAACTGAATCTATATCTATATATATAATAAATCTGTAGAAGGGTCAATTCTGTACATGGAAAATATTGAAAAAATAAATAGCAAAACACCCTCTGTGTTACTGGATTGATACCAAACCCAAATATGTGATTAAAATTGTTTTTGTCTGTCTGTCTGTATGTTCAGACACCACGTGAAAACTAACGGTTCGATATCTATGAAACTTGGTATAATTATACCTTATTATCCTGGGCATAAAATAGGATCCTGGAAAAATACATAGAAAAAAATCTTAATTTTTTAGTTTTATCACGCGAAGACCGACACCCGCACGGACGGAGTCGCGGGCGGAAGCTAGTACCAAATATTTAAACACAATTTCTTTAAGGTTGTCTGGTAGAGATAACTCTGAAGCGATAAGACCGCATTTGTGTACCTTCTCTATACTTCTATACTAATATTATAAAGAAGAAATGTTTGATTTTTAGTTTGTTTGAAATGAATAGGCTCCGAAACTACTGGACCGATTTCAAAAATTTTTTCTCCCTTAGAATGCCACATTATCCCTGAGTGACATAGGCTTTGTTTCATCAAAATCGGTGCAGTAAAAGTCAAGTTACGCAAGCGAAGCTTCGTGAAACTGCTAGTGTTAAATATCGTTAGTGAGACAGTGTGTATCTTCGTAAATTTTGGTGCGTAATAAGTGTATTCAGTCATTTATTCATTCAGCTAGTCTTGGGTACCAGGTTGTACCTCTGCCTACCTTTTCAGGGATACAGATATGAATATACTTTTTTTATATCCGAGGTGGCATGATGGCAAGTGGTCACTGCCACTCGGATTTCAGTTGCAGGGTTATCAATAGCCTTGCTGACCTTAAGGGAATGAATATGCTTTTTCCTGAAAGGTTTTTTAATTGTACCCATTTGGAAGTACCACCTTTGGAAACTGGTTCAACTGGTAGTCACGGCAGTCGTTACAAAATATCGTATTTATGACCTACCTACCAAGAAAACATCAAAATCTGTATTTTTAGGCCAAGTATCGCTTATCAAATATACAAAAGAAAAACATCATTTACATATTATTTACATATATACGAGTAGTGGATGTTTCTAGAATACGGTAATTCATCTTTATGAACCCCTCTCATTTCGTACATTAGCACGTACATCTATCGTCAGCCACTTACGCGAGTCTTCTCATTATGATCCGAAGTATGCCAACTTGTGGTTTCTCAATGGGGTACTTTCAAACTTTCCTTGTTTTATTTCTTATCTTATCTACCTTTTGGTGTAGTTGTTGACTTTGATTAAATTTAATAAAGAAAATTATTATTAAAATTATACTTCTTCTTAATATTAGTATCATGTTGATAATAATAAATATCTTAGGGCGAATTACAAACTCATTTAAAATATATTTACGCCTGTATCGTAGAAGAGACAGGCAGAGGCATAACCTAGGCACCCCCTATTAGTCAAAGATATTTAGTCCTATCGTTATCGCTTGTGTGGTCTATCGGTACAGGTCTAGGACTTGGCTTTATGAGGTCCCGGGTAAGATTTCCGGGTCAGGCAACCAAAAAAAAAATTTGCTCGGAATTGAATGTGTGCCTGGCTGGCGATAGGCTTGCCACCTATCAAATTATGGACTCGTCGTAGGTGCTCTAGTTGTGCCTCTGCCTACATCTTCAGGGATATGGGCGTGAAGATGCTTTTTTTATCTTTATATTGCGTTGACTTAGAAGATTTTTTAGCGCTCAAAGTGACAGCAAACCTAAGTATTTGATGTAAATTGCAACGTGATATCTTTTTTTTTATAGAAGAGGAGGCAAACGAGCAAGTGGGTCACTTGATGGAAAGTGATCACCTCTGCTCATGGACATCCGCAACACCAGGAGTATCACAGATGCGTTGCCGACCTTTAAAACTTTACGTGTGCCTGAGAAAAAGTGTCTTGATATACTTACGGGCGGACAACAGAGTCATCCTTTAAGAGTTCGTTTTCCTTTTGTGGTGCTGAACTCTAAAAATTTCTATTTTTATTGGAAATGTCAATTTAACTAAGACAATAATATTTCTTACTTACTACCCACCAGATAAAGGGAAAAATATACTTTTTGGTCAACTGAAA
This sequence comes from Calephelis nemesis, assembly GCA_002245505.1. Taxonomy (NCBI): domain Eukaryota; kingdom Metazoa; phylum Arthropoda; class Insecta; order Lepidoptera; family Riodinidae; genus Calephelis; species Calephelis nemesis. The sequence continues at coordinate 89,448 of NJDD01004510.1, read as the reverse complement.
AACGTAAACTGACGAATAAAAACAATATAGTTCGACCGCCTTATCAGTCGCGTGACTAGCGTACACGTCTGACTACACCGGTGAAAAGCGAGTCTCGGGTTCGATTCCCGACGGGGGCAGGCAAACGTGATGAACATTTAGATGTATGCATTTCCGGGTCTCGGTGTTTATGAAATTTATTCTGATATGTATTTAAGTGTTTTATGTATTAGAATCGTTGATTAACACCCATAACACAAGAATATAATTTGTTTACTTTGGGGTTAGATTCCATTTGTAAAAAAAAAACGAGTACTAAACTTCTACTTGCCGTTTTCAATTTCAATTTCATCCGTTATAAATAAATGTTTTCCAGCCCTTCTCAAACTTATTAATCATTTTAAACAAACACACTCCAAAGTGACGTGCTTAAAAGGGGTATAAAATTCCCAAATTAATATATAGATTAAGATACCGGAAGTATTGCGTGGTCGGAAACACCCCTTGGGCTATTAAGTATACGAGGATGAGTCGTAAATCAACACCTACAAAACATCCCGTCACACCCCAATATAATAATGAAAGAGTGCCAGATAGAAGTACAACCTTTTATATAAGTGACTAGCTGTTTAACAGTGATCTGTTCAGCTATTCACTGGTAATTTTGATACAAAACTGACATTTCCCAATCTACTCCTAGGGAAGTTGATTATAAAAATCTACTAGCTGCTTGTTTCGGCTTCGCTTAGATGATATTTTTTTTCATAAATTGAGATGTAAGCTATCCTATCTTTCAAGTTGGGTCAAACTGCACACGGTGTGAATATAAGACTGAAATCGGTTAACGGCCAATGTTAATAATATTTCTCTAAAGATGGATTTCAAGCAATCTAGATAGCTGCGTAGCCGCCGGCCTATCCTATACCCAATTGCCATATTTATCCTGTCCACAGATATGTTATTGGCAAGCGATAACATAAAAATGGATCAAAATATCAATCTCGGACAGCAAGTTTTGGATTAGGATTGATTATTAATATTGGCCGTAAGTAGTTTAGGAGGCCATCGCGGATAAACAACGTGACACGTTACTTATATAGGTATATTAAGATATATTATATAGATAAATATCAATTACTGTTCGTTAATCTCGCTAAAACTCGAGAAAAGCTGAACCTATTTGGTTAATTTCGGTTTTGAATCATTTGTCAAAGTCCTGGGACGATTTAAAAGATAAGAAAAAGTGAAAAACTGCAAGGAAACTGGGGAAAAACATTTTAATTTTTCCCATACAAACCTAATGGATGGAATGAAGTCGTTTAGACAGGCAGTAAATAAAAAAAGGTGGTAAATAAAAACTACTTGATTACTTACTTAATAACTTATTTTCACGCCAAGTAGGCAGAGGGTATCGTGTACATTAGAGAGATACAGTAGTATTTGGAAATGACTTCATGTCTATGATCAAAGTGTAACTTCCAATAATAATATAGCTTTATGATTCCAATATAGAGCTATCACTGCAAGTCGTTCCTAATTATCCCGATCTTGTCTTCTCTAATTGGTGCCAAGTTATTTCTGTTGCTCCGCATACATAGACCAGATTTGTGGGAATCGGGGATAATGCTATATATAGAAATTGTCAATGGATCTAAAACAGTTTCGAAAAGTTCTTTCACCATTTGACAATTTGGTACTTAAGCAAGTCCTACAGCGCGATGTCATAGTTTTTTAGTCCTGTAACATCATGTATACCATTTCGAATCTTTTTCAAATTAAACAAAAAAAAAAGAGATGGAACATATTTTTAGACACGTTAGATCAGTCTGGACTTGTCAAATTGTGACGTTTTTAATCGACATTTTCGGACATATATGTTATATTGTATGTTGACATTTCGTGTACAGTCTAATATAACATCACTGTGTGTGATGAACAAGTGTTTTATTTCTTTCTATTACTTTCGTTGAAGTAAAAGAGCGACTATTTAAAATTAGTTCAGCGAGTGCGCAAAAAAAATTACTACCAATGTGTACTTTCTATTAAATTATTTTTTTTATATTGAATTAGTTTTTCGTTTAAGTAACTAACAGTAACAAATAAAACAAAACATAATTTTCCAATCAAAACATTATATAAATTTCAGAGAATCTGGCTGGATTAAAAAACAGATGACTGTAAGTCGTCTGTGATACGGATCTCAGACCATTAAATTTTACTGAAATGTCATTACCCAACTCCGTGTCGGTTGCAAGTTCAAATTGTCACGTAAAAAACATCGTAAGTCATCGAGTGGTAATAATTTAACTTTTTTATGGTGTTTTCATGACACAGGTCCGATGTTTTATAACAACGTAGGCGTTGGAAAATAAATCAGGTTCTACCTATTCGTAGTCTAAACTCATAACTGGGAAATGTAATTATTTGTTTGACTGTCTGGGACCTTAAATATGACGCCACGAACACTTGCCGTCTCATTAATAAACCTAGATTAAAATACTCGAAGGTTTATGTTGTAGTCTTTAATTAATTTTTTATTAATAACAGCTTAGTATGTTCTTACAAGTTCTTATATTTAAAACAAGCTTCTGCTTTTAGGATAACTTATTCCATCAATTATAAGATATATT
>NJDD01004510.1:73294-86616 GCA_002245505.1 Calephelis nemesis | reverse complement strand
TTAATAAACCTAGATTAAAATACTCGAAGGTTTATGTTGACATTGTAGTCTTTAATTAATTTTTTATTAATAACAGCTCAGTATGTTCTTACAAGTTCTTATATTTAAAACAAGCTTCTGCTTTTAGGATAACTTATTCCATCAATTATAAGATATATTTTTGATTGACTCCAAACTCCAAAAAAGGAGGATTCTCATTTCGACTGCATGTTTTTTTTTGTATGTTATCTGATCACTCGTCTAACCGATTTTAATGATTCTTATTTAAGAAGATAGGCCGTGATTCTGAGGTGGTCCCATTTTAATTTCATCGTGATCGAGCCCGTGGTTTTTGAGTGATACTTAATAACATGTTGATGACCTCGTAACGAAAACATGTATGGGACTTTTTCGTAATCATTAGCTATCTTCTGAAAAAATAACAATCAAATCCTGGCGTGGTACTTAATGAAATATTTGGAGTTGGTTTTGCAGTTTAACTGTGTTTAAATAATTAAATATTTTTAAAAGCACCATTGCATAGTATCTCGCAAAATCTTGTTTCATACCTTAAGGTTGTCCGGAAAAGATCGCTTACTTCGCGATAAGGCTGCCCTTGTGTATCTTACAGTTTAAGATAATTTATTACTTATAAAATGTTTTTGTTATTTTTCTGTTTTTGGTGCACAATTAAGAGTAACTGTATTGTATGTCTATCTTTATCTCATCTGGTAGAAAGTGAAGAGAGGTCATAGATGGAATCATACCAAGATAGAAGATGCCTATTCAGTCTTTCTTTAAAGAAGCTTAAGTTGCACTGACAAATGTGGAATTCAGTTCTTGAGTAATAAAGTATGTATTACTAAATAATGTCAACTGAAACATTCGGAGTACGGAGTACTTCAGTCTATGTTTACAAACTACGCCGACCAACCGCGAGGCTCTAGTTCGATTTTCGACGGGGGCAGGAATTTGTGTGACGAACATTTAGATGTCTGTGTTTCCGGGTTTTGTGTTTATTAAATTTATTCTGGTATTTATTTAAGTATTTCTATGTATTAGAATCGTTGACTAACACCAATATTACATAAACATGTGATTTGCTTACTTTGGGGTTAGATTCAATTTGTATAACCTGTCCAGGGTCATTTATTGTTTGTTTTTTTTTTGTTAATAAGACAGTTGCATGCGGTTTAGTTAGTAAGATCTAAGAAAATTGCAGTGTTTCATTCGTTTTTTTTAATTCCAGGTAATGTTATACGGTGGAAAACAACTTAATCTGTGAGGTAAAATCTAGAAAACCCCCACTATTTAAATTTTTTTTTTGCACTTCACTCGGGAACTAAAAATTTTAGCTATTTTAAAAACAATAACTGCTCTATTTATAGTATCATCTGGGAGTAAAAGTATCTTTTAATAGCATTTATTGAAAAGCCTTACTTTTTTTTGTTTATACAAGCTTTTCAGTAGTAATATTTATGTATGTTTGTACGGGTAAAATGTTTCAAGTTGTGTTTGATTTACTTTCCTATTACCGCTTGTCCTGAAAATTTTCATGCATTGTGTAAATTGGATGACCGTGCAAAATTATTATAACAGGGCAGATGTAATAATGGAACTGGAAGCTGGTTACAGGAAATCCTAAATTCCCAATATTTTCCTATTTTGTTTGTGTTTATTTAATTCGTCTTGAATAGTTAAGACTGTTGCTGAGAATAGCTCTTACAAGTAAAAGTTTGTACAAAAATATTTTTTTATTCAAAACATATTTAATAATTATTCGTAGGTATTAAAACTTAGAATTATACTTGTACTACTATTATTAGATTATAAATACATTACGGACAAATGTGCTGTTTTATAACAAAAAAGATCAGTAGGTAAGCATTTTGCATGTTTTGAAATCGAAAACTTTTCAAAATGTTTGAATTATACCATTAATTTTTATAAGTGTATCAAACTTGAATTTTTTAACAAAAAAGAGGGTTATTATTAGTGTGACGTCGCAGTGTAAGTGTGTATGTGCGCGAATCAGTGAACTGTGGCATCATAACTTTTGAACTGATAGACCGATTTTGATGTTTTTTAAAGCTAATTTGATCGATATGGTCCTTAGGTTACTACTTAGGTTATTACAGAAAGGGTTTAAAAAATTGTTGAATTTAGGCTTACAAATTTATATTCAGGTTCATTCTTCTTCAATATATCAAAAGAGCAAACTATAGTGTTCGTTTCACGTTACTTCAACTAATTAATAGGAATGTTGCAAATACAGTTGCAAGATATAAATTAGTATATTTTCGCTAAGGTAATTATTTTCATGGGCAATAACCAATTCGTCTTCATATTTCGTATATATAGTTATATATTTATATAGTTATATATTTCGTATATATAGTTTACTAGGTGGTAGAGTTTAGCAGCGACTCGACCGGATTGGTACCACCGCCTTACCTATTCCTGCCGCCATAACGTCACGACGTGTTCCGGTTCGGAGAGTAAGGTAGCCGGTAAACTTACTTTTGCTCGTTGCCTAACATCCCGGCCTAAGGTTGGGAACGCACCATTACCACCTTTGGTGTCTCTAGGGGACGTAAATATTTTAACATCAGGAAATCCGTTTGCTTGTTTGCCTTCCAATATCATAAAAAAAAATATAGTCTGCTTACGTATAATTTAACATTTTTTTTAAGTTACCTTTAACTTTTAACAACATTTACTCTCTTTTCAAAAATCAGCAAACTGGAGTGAAGAGCCGCGAGTCATAGCAAGTACGACTCTCTTTCCACTTTTCTTAATTCAGGAAATGAGTTGTTTTCCAGAAATCTTAGTAGTCTCTCGAACGCAGGTCCCTGCATACATATGTATCTACATATGTCACACTATTGGTAAATTAAATTTAAAATTTGAGTAAAACCTTCTTGCTTTAATGTGTACTACATTTACTTACTACACTTACAGGAACCAGGTAGGTAAGTTTGTAAAATGCCACTGGGTATCAAAGTACCCAGTTCCATCTTATTTATAACATAAATAATGTTATAAAAAGGACATTTTAAGAAAAGTAAAACACCTTATCAAGGTTTGATAAAATGACAATTTGCTATTCTTACTAAGATTCTCCTACATTGTGACGGGGTAATGTCAGTGATAACAATTTGACTTTCCAAAGGCGTATTCACAGCACGTACAATGTTCAACAACGTTAGCCTTTGTGAAAAATTTTGGGATTCTAAATAGTTTTCCGTTTGCTGGCTAAATGTAATACGTTCTAATTTCAAAATATTTCGTTCTTTTTTATCTTTTTAGCTGTTCAGCTGAATTTTCCGCCGAATATTCACCGCTGTAAACGGTTTTCAAAGGAAACTAAAATAGAAATGCTCTTTTGTTTGTATTTTCCCCTAAGCTTTTTTATTTTTCTCACCTTTGAAACTTTCCCTGAACTTCTGCAAATATGCTAACGTCCAATGCTAGCCGTTGACGTGTTCCGGTTCGGGGAGGTAATCATACTTTTGCTCGAGGCCTAACAACCCGTCCTCAGGTTGGCAGCGCACCATTACCACCTTTGGTGTCTCTAGGCGGCGTGAATTTATTACCATCAGCAAATCCGTCTGCTTGTTTGCCTTCCATTATCATAAAAAAATATACATTTTAAATTCGTTATTTAGCAGAAGCAAAAAAAAACAGAATTTGTGACTTATGGCAAGATTATACATTTAACCGACTTTGAAATAAAGGAGGCGGTTTTATGTTACACTTCTATTTTTATGTATGTTAATCGATTTCTCCATCATTTCTGAGCCGAATTAAAAAAAATGTTTTTCTTTTTGAAAAAGCGTACTTCCGAAGTGGTTTCGTGCCAATTAATCTGGACCTGATGATGGAATTCTTGAGAAATTAAAGAAATATTAGTAATTTTTGTGTCCGTAGACAACTTACTTATCGATACCAAGGTTAGTTTTTAGACTTTAACTGTAACTAAATTATTATATACTAGCTGTTTTTCCCACAACTTGGTCAGTGTAGAATAGTTGCGATTTTTATACAAACTTTCATCCCCTATTTTAGCCCTTTGGGGGTTTATTTTTTTAAGTAGTCTATATTTGAACCCGGATCTTTAACTATATACACATCAAATTTCAATAAATTTTAAAGAAAGAAAAAAAATTCTCCTCAGACAGGATTTGAACCTGTAACCTTTCGTCTCAAGCCGACGAATGCTCTAACCAATTGAGCTACTGAGGATTCAAGTCCCGTGGCGTTTTTTTTAATTCCTTTCTAACCCGTTAACGCCGCGCGCCGGTAGGATTTTTTTTTTCTTTCTTTAAAATTTATAGAATACTATCCCAAGCACAGGGCAAGTGCTAAAATAAAAATACATCAAATTTCATCAAAATCAGTTAAACGGTTTACCCCTGAAAGAGTAACAGGCAGACTTTCGCATTTGTATTATTATAATATGGATATGTAGACGAGGTTGTATACGCCTACCTTGTATTACATGACGTCTTAGGTACTACGAACAATTAGATAAATTTATTACAAACTAAGTAAGTTTTAAGTGAGAGTAAATGTACGAATACAGTTTTTTTCGATTCTATTTACTGAATTAAGTTTGGAAAAACATGGTATAAGATAAGGTGAAATATAAAGAAGCAGGCATCGCCAACGCAACAACAAAGTTACACGTGTTTCGTATTAAGACGGTTGTAAACACGCCTTTCAACAAAGTTAACCTTGGAGGAAAGTTTGTTTCCATCTCTCGATTACTTATTATTAAATTTGGATTAATTATACGGGTAAGACGAATGCAACCAATGATAACAACTAGCAGTGTATATAAATCTATACTATAATATTATAAAGCTGAAGAGTTTGTTTGTTTGAACGCGCTAACCTCAGTACTGGTCCCATTTGAAAAATTCTTCCAGTGTTAGAAAGCCCATTTATCGAGGAAGGCTATAGGCTATATATCATCACGCTAAGACCAATAGCAGCTGAGCACCAACGAAAAATGTTTCAAAATCGGGAGGAAGACTTAGTCTACTTTTATCTAAAAATTTCAACGGGTAGCGTTCGAGAGCTAAATATTAAATAAATAGACTACGCGGGCGAAGCCGCGGGAAACAGCTAATTATAAATACTACGTAATAAGAGGCGGATCTTTCATAGATATATAGCAAACCCGAATTTTGTATAAAGTTTGGCTTAAGTGACACAAAACATTTGACATGACATGGTGAAAAAGTAAAACCCGTATAATTCGAAAGTAAGTCTGAAGGCATTCAGAATTAAAGCAACTAGTGTCGTATGATTTAGGTGAATAAAAAACATAGGAAACTTAATACATATGTACTTTTATTTTTCAATTAAATGTTGCGCCATATTGGTTTGTACAACCGTCTAGATTCTTTATTTCTTTTTTTCTTTAAGTTTTGGCATTCACGTTAGTATTTTGCCAGTAGTCAAGTAGAAATTTGCATCAAATTCATCAAAATCGGGATTCAATTCTAATTTGTCATAAGTCGTCAATAAGTCATGTCAGGTTCTTAGGTAAAGCGGTGGCCTCAATACTCAAGCTCATCTAATGAGATTTGGCGGCAACGAGGAAATATACGATACGCTAATTTCTTCATGATTATTTTATTTGTGCACTTTCACTGGACATAATGTACAAAATGCCACCAATAATTTCACTCAATATAAACTCGGAATTATAAAAAAACTTCGACCATCTTTTCTCTCGATGGCGATTTTAATTCTATCCCAGTCGGGGAAAGGCAAAGGATCTGAGTCCATACAGCCACGTCTTCCGTATTAATAAATCTTTTCTTGTTATATATTTTCAATCCATGTCTTCCGTATTAATTCTTTGTTTTAGTCATTAGTTACTATTTAGCAAAGTCATGTCTGGGTCTTGAGTAAAGCTGTGGTTTCGTTACACAAGCTCGTCTATGAGATTTGGCGGCAGCGAGGAATCAGAATCAGAATCAGAATAATCTTTATTCACACGAACCATACAAGTGGTATTTGTGCAGGAAAGGAAATTTACGGTACACTAATTTCTTCATGATTATTTCATTTGTGCACTTTCACTGAACAAAATTAAACTAATTCCCACCAAAATTAACCAATTTTACTCATTTTTTACACTAAATTTAATAATTGCGAAAAAATTACGACCATCTTCATTCACGATGGCGCCAAAAACTTTCTAACCGTCTAGATTTCATGACAAATTTTAATCAATATATTTTATTTACTTTTTTCTCCTTCTGTTAGTTAGTTTGTTAGTTTGGCCAAAGACCCTAGAGTCAAACTCACCCGACATTACACCGAAGACATCCCGGACGTCAGCCAGTACGAGATTCGGATGGCCCTCAAACAACTGAAGAACAATAAAGCGCCGGGGGACGATGGAATTACTGCTGAGCTACTGAGAGCGGGTGGAACGCCAATACTTAAAGTCCTCCAGAAGCTATTTAATTCCGTCATCCTCGAAGGTAGTGTTCCAGATGCGTGGACCAGAAGTGTGGTGGTTCTCTTTTTCAAGAAAGGTGACAAAACCTTATTAAAAAATTATAGACCTATCTCACTTCTGAGTCACGTTTACAAGTTGTTTTCAATGGTCATCACGAACCGAATATCATGCAGGTTAGACGATTTTCAACCTTCCGAACAAGCCGGGTTCCGCAAAGGCTTTAGTACCGTAGACTACATTCACACGCTGCGCCAAATTATACAGAAGATCGAGGAGTATAATCGGCCATTATGTCTAGCGTTTGTGGACTACAAGAAAGCCTTCAATTCGGTTGAGACATGGGCGGTGCTTCAGTCATTACAGCGGTGCCGCATCGACTATCGATACATCGAAGTGTGAGTGAAGAGGTGTTTGTGCGAAAAAGCCACTCTGTCGGTCCGATTACAGGATCAGAGCTCGAAACCGATCCAGTTGCAGAAAGGTGTGACACAGGGAGACGTTATTTCTCCGAAACTGTTCACTGCTGCACTGGAAGATGTCTTCAAGCTTCTGAACGAATGGCAATACGGCATGTTCAATGGCGAATACATCACTCACCTTCGATTCGCAGACGATATCGTGGTCATGGCGGAATCGCTGGAAGACTTGAGTAAAATGCTCGCTGACCTCGATAGAGTTTCCCAACAGGTGGGTCTTAGGATGAACTTGGACAAGACGAAAGTCATGTTCAACGTTCATGTTGCACCTATACCAGTTCACGTTGGGAACTCAATTCTTGAAGTTGTAGGTCAGTATGTGTACCTAGATCAAACTGTTCAGTTAGGTAAATCCAACTTCAAGAAAGAGGTCGATGGCCGAATCCAACTCGGATGGGCAGCGTTCGGGAAGTTAAAGGGGTTCTTCTTGTCCGAATTACCGCAGAGCTTAAAGTCAAAAGTCTTCGACCAGTGTGTGTTACCGGTGATGACATATGGAACTGAGACTTGGCCGTTAAATGTGGGCCTCTTAAATAAGCTCAGAGTCACTCAGCGTGCTATGGAGAGATCTATGCTCGGTGTTTCTCTTCGAGATATGATCCGCAATTCGGTGATCCGCAAGAGAACGAGAGTAACCGACATAGTTCAGAGAGTCAGCAAGCTGAGGTGGCAATGGGCAGGCCACATTGCTCGCAGAACCAACAACCGCTGCGGAAGAAAGGTTCTCGAGTGGCGGCCCCGCACCGGAGGACGTAGCGTTGGACGACCTCCCACCCGGTGGACTGATGATCTGGTCAAAGTCGCGGGGAGTCGCTGGTTACAAGCAGCTGGTGATCGTGACTTATGGCGCTCTTTGGGGGAGGCCTATGTTCAGCAGTGGACGTCTTCCAGATGATGATGATGATGATGACTTTTTTCTCTTTCTGGGACCGGCTAAAGCATTTAGGCCATGCTGCAACGTCTTCCGTATTAATAAACTGTTTTTCTTGTATTTTATTTTCTATGGCTTTCTTAAGTTTCATTCAATAATGTCATAAGTCGATATAGAATGTCATGTCAGGGCTTCGATTAAAGCGGTAGCTTCCTTACTCAAGCTCATTTAGTGAAGCGGCAACGAGGAAATACACAATACACCCTAAATTAACTACTAATTTTGCTAATAATATACATGATCAGTAATTACGAAAAAACTGCGACCATTTTCTTTCATGATGGCGCCAAAAAACTCGATTTTAGCAGTTTTTTTTTTCGAAACGAAAGGAAAATCAAAAAATGATGGTTTCAGATTCATATAAGCGCCACAACAACTTAGCTCATTATTTTTTTCCGAAACACAGGCATGGTATTTATTTGCAGAAATGTATGTATTAAGGTAGTCGGTGAACTAACTCTTGCTCGAGTTCTGACACACCGGCCTTAGGTTCTCAACGCATCATTACCTTTGGTGTCTCTAGGTGGCCTGAATTTCTTACTATCAAGAAATCCATGGGCTTGTTTGCCTTGTAAATCAGAACCCATAATTCAGTACTGTAAATACATGTACTCGTAGTTTAATTTTGTTTGACATATTGATATTTGTTAAAACTACAAAACATATAATATTCTACCTGGTCTACATTTGCTATTGTAAACAGTTGGGTGAATAAACATTGTAATAAGTGAATGTGCCATCCTGAAGTAAGTAGTCTGTTGGATAAATTGGCGTTATTTCAAGGTAAGTTAACAGTCGCGCATAGTCATAAATTAGTATGACCATGAGTATAGTATTGTGCAGGACTGTCCTTTTTTATTTTTTAAAAGCTTTAAGATTGAATGATAATATGATATTTTTTCTTCTTTCTTTATAGTTTTTAGCTACTATTACACGTAGTTTGATTACGCCAATGTCTATATGTTGAATAAATCAATCCAACATTTATTTTTGCTTTACGTAGAAAAGTCATCAAAGTAATTAAAAATGTATTAAATATTACAAATTAGACAAATAGTAGGTCATAAACTACTTTTAATTACAAAAATGTAATACATATCTTAATAGTGTTTACTTCTTAAAAGTTATTATATAAAGAAATATTCTTTATAAAAGTAAGAGTTCACTGCCTTCGCCTAATATTTTAATTGATGAATCAGTACCAATTTTCTGTAATCGTATTTTGACATCTATTGTAAAACTCCAACACAAATAACGAAAATCAAATGAAAAGTAACACAATATTTTTGTTATAAACAAGCCAGCAGGAAATATTCTAGAAAAAAAGAGTTTCACATTAATTTTATTTTTTCAGCAATATACAAATATCTACAACTTTAGCATACAAATATTCGTAAACTTAGTCATGTGTAGACTAAATCCCTTATATGATATTGGTCAATGTATATATAAATCATTATTAAAAATAGTCATATTAACATACATTTATTTTTTCATATTGTAACGCTAACAATAGAATAGCTAGTTTCGTCGAAGCTTGTCCTAGTTTATATGGAAAAAGTGTGGCCATAACATGTTGATACATTTTACTGCACCACGTCTGGCGACGTTGCCTGCTTATCGTATGCAGGTGGACTTAGTAACAGAACTCATTGCTGGCAATTTGCCAAAACTTATTAGTTTTGAATACAAGACAATTTTCTCAACTTACAGTCAAATAATAAAACATCAGAACATTTAAAAAACAAACAGATTTATTGAAATAATGAATAAACGGCGAACAAAATGAGTACCTAAATTAGTGATCGTTGACCTATTTAAATTTTCTATGTACAATAATAAGCAATTCCATTTGTGGTGATGAGATAGCAAATGAACATATTTACTGGCGTATTCTCTATAAAATCATAACATAACCTACTACTTAATATTATATCTATTAGGTAAGGAAGAGACCTGAGATTACAGCGAGTAGGCACGCAAAAGTGTTTTCTTTATCTATTTTTTAATTTTTTATTAATAAGCTAGCGTATAGGCAATTTTGAATCGATATTTTAAATAAGTTATTTATTCTGTGATTCAAGTGGTCTTTGTAGAAAAGCTAGTATTATTTTTATCGGCTATTATATATAGTTACATATCTGTGTCACTGCTATTCATGAAACGTTTTAAACTGCAATAGAAACATATTAGATGATAATGCATTTTCTAAAATTTTATGAGATAAAGGCTACGGAAAGTTGAAGGATGTCCGTTCATCCAGTAAGTAAGTGGAGGAGACTTCTCAGCAATAGCCACACAGTTACGTGCTCCACTTTATAGTTGAAATATTGACTTGGCTTTATTACATAAGATAGAAAAGTTCCTCTTCTTAGTTTTCTGCCATTTTAAAAAAAAACGGGTTGCACACTATGAGTGCCGGCAGAAGTAAAAATTTGAATATTAACGTTGTGCATCTTTGATATTTTGGAATGGTTAGGGAATAATTTTACACTAACTGCTTTAATTATCAGTATGAAAGTACTATCATTTAAGTGGTAGTACACAATATTCATTTATGGCGTTATCGTACACTAACATGACAACTCAAACATTCGCGCAAGCGCCCTGCGCTGTCTTACGAATTTTTGTCTTACGAATCAGGTCACGTGTCTTGACGCGAGTTTAGAAGGTTTTACTCATTCCAAAAAAGTGCGCAACGTCGCTAAAGGAGTTTTCACTTTAAAAACTAACTGGCCTGATAGAAGTTATCCAATTTCAACAATTTTGTTTATATTTTTGATTTATTAATATAATTTTTTTTCTGTCACCAAGAACCCTCCTGTGATAGTACTTAACATAACGAATACAGAATTAGAAAAAATGTTCCATCCCTTCGACTACTACGTCTATTTTTATTTAAAGTATGACTCGTTTTTATTAAATATATATAAAGAAAACGTATTAACCAATGATTAAAAATAATATTTTGCTTAAACATTTTTAAAAAAATTACTGTTTAACGTAAAATCAAACTATTCAAAAAAAGATATTGTTATAGTTTTTTTTACAATGCTATTAGATTTTTTATTTATACTGTATTTAATACATATACTACCGTTTTTTGGTAAACTTATTGGTAACCACGAGAACACCAGAACGTATGTAATAGTTGTAGTTGATGACGTAGTGCTGGAACAAGTGAATAAAATTGTAGATCTAGGTTGTGCTTTTAGCAAATGTAGAAAGAAAAAAAAAGGAAAAGTACCAGAGCAAGATAAACGCGGTCGAAATGAGAGCACTACAAAAACTTTACGATGTAACGCTTGCTGACCACATTCGTAACAGTGAGAGGCGAGAAAGAGTGGGATCGAAAGAATGTGTTGGTATTAAAATGAGAAAGGGCTTGCTTCACTGTTTCGGTCATATGAAAAAAATGGCAGTTGAAAGATTTATAAAGCCGATATATAAGGCGAATTTGGATAGATACAGGTACCCCGGGAAACGTTCAAAAATGTATATTAATTTCATATTATGGGTTAAACATTTATTGCGATAATCCGCCATTTTGAATTTACAATTCAATAATACACGGTATCCAGATTAAACGTAAAAGTTTAAATAGTTTCTTTACAAGTTACACCATGCGTCGACCTAACAAAAAAGACGTGTTAATAAAATACGTAACACGGAAAAAGTGATATAGTGCCATAATAGGGGAAACATAACGTGATTGGGTTAACCGTTTCTAAGAAACACCCTTATTAACTACATAATATAACGAACAGTTTAACAATCCGTTTATGGTAACAAGGGAAAGTTTAAATTGCCTGAATTTGGAATTGTAGCCATACAATAAGTCGGTAGACTTACAGATGGTAGTCACGTGGATCACGAGGCTCACGTTGAAGGATGTTGTAGACACGGGAGCGGCGATCGATCCATCCCTACTTATTGCAAGAACGGATAACTGGAAAACTTGGGATAGGGTTACCATTTTAATGTGTTTTATTTTGCCATTATATTTTATTAACTCACTATGGAAGAGGGGTATTATAAGTTTTACATGTGTGTGTATGTGATGTGGATGATGATGGGTATTTTGTTCGAAAGCTGGCTTGACCAAGATAGGTCTTAGCTACTTCACATTTAAGTTAAGTAGGTTTTTGAAATTTAGTGTTATTATTTAATCTTTGTTTCGATATATGTATAAACTGTGTTTCTTATTGTAATGATAGTCGTTAGAAAATGTTATAGTTGTCTTATCATAGAAAAAAAAAATCCGAAAATTCAAGAGACGAGTTTGGTAAGTAGACCTTTCTTCAAAATACTTATGCTTTGGATGTAAGTTAACTTTATTTCTTATATATAAAATTCTCGTGTCACTATGTTAATTAACGTACTCTTCCGAAACGGCTTTGCCGATTTTCACCAAATGTTATATTCATATTCATTCTCTCTGAAAATCGGCTACTTTTGATTTTTCATACCCCTTAGTGATAAGGGTTATTCATCCTTTTTTCCTAGAAATTATAATAGCATTTTTTCCTAGAAATAATTTATATGGCAAAACAACATTTGCCGGTCAGTATATATACACAAATATAATTATGAGCCGTATTCAAAAATGTAGATGTCTTTACTCATCACACAAATACTTGTAATTGCCGGGAATCAAACCTGAGTCTTATAGACCGTGCCGATATTTATTACACAGGTACAACGTGACATACAGACAGGCATAATTTACTTTTAATCCCGACAACTCAATGGTTGCAGTGAGAGAGGAACGGGACTGTTTAAATAAATTCAAAGAATGGCTACCCTAGCAGACCTAATGTAATCAATTTAAAATACGATATGCGACGGAGGTGTAATAAAATTAAAACGATTTCACTAAAGTTAGAGTTCCGTAATTGTTAAATAATTTAATGATAGTATGTTCCTGACACTGCATAGCTATCACGACGTTTCTATTATTACGGTCCTTTTAGTCCAATGAAGTTGTAAAAACCGCGAGCTTAGGTTACTTCTTAGCCATTGAAAAAAAAAGTAACGGGTTCGCTCGCAAAAACGATTTAATTTTTCTTATAATTGATATTTTTATACTGAATGATAATGTTTTATACTGAATGATATTGTTTTATACTAAATTCAGATTTTACATATCTTATAATAACTAAAAAAATATTTTTTTGTTTGTATAAACAGGTGTTGAGACGGTAAGTATCTCTCTTGGATTTTTGTCTTTGGAACAGCTCATAATTAGTGCACCTCTTTTACTATGATCTACTAACAAATAGTTAAAAAATTAAACAAAGTCAGTAGGTATATTATGTAAAAATAAATCTCAATTTCCCGACGGAAAGAGTTCGGCGTGTCTATATGTGTGTGTGTGTGTTAGTCTATGGCTTCATAACTATAGAATGAATGGACCGATTTGGTTGCAAGTTTTTTTATCTTCAAATAAGAAATG
>NJDD01004510.1:61831-73127 GCA_002245505.1 Calephelis nemesis | reverse complement strand
CGTGTCTATATGTGTGTGTGTGTTAGTCTATGGCTTCATAACTATAGAATGAATGGACCGATTTGGTTGCGATTTTTTTTATCTTCAAATAAGAAATGTCGTATCGTTAACGTGACCGATTAACGAAAATATAAATTTTGCTTCACTGTCAATTTATTGACATTTTATTAAATATTCGAAGCTAATAATGGCGTCGATCTGTGTAAGTGATTGTCTCTTACCATCAGGGAATCCTCGTGGTTAGTAGCTGTCTTAAAAAAAAGAAAAAAGCTGTGTAGTAAAAAAGTATATGGTTACAGCTTATCTTAATATATTTTTTAGATATATTCTAAATACTAGCTGCGCCCCGCGGTTTCACCCGCGTAAGTCCCAATCCCGCGGGAACTCCGGGATAAAAAGTAGTCTATATGTTATTCTGGGTCTTCAGCTACCTACATACCAAATTTCATCGTAATCGGCTTTGTAGTTTTTGCGTGAAAGAGTAACAAACATCCATACATAAAAACTTTCGCATTTATAATATTAATAGGATAAACAGTTTTTCAATAGCTAATATTCTTTAATATTACCCTAATAAAATTACAGACGGAAACATACTGTCAGTTTTGCCCCTCACAGTACAAACATTGTACCGGGTTAATGGACGTGAAAACAATATTTCAGGGCTCCGTAGGCAATGGAATAACCGATTTCAAGTTATATATAAAGTAAAATGTCAAGCCTATCGGTTGACGATAGGCTTGCCACCTATCACTTTGTGGGACTTAGTATCTTCGGCTATTCGTGGGTGCCCTGGTTGTGCCTCTGCCTACCTCTTCGGGGATATGGGCGTGAAGATACTTTTTTTTAATGCATTATCTATACATAATAAAATAATAATATAATTTAATTTGTATTTGAAATGTTTTTGAAAAACAATGATAGTTACATGCGGTTTACAGGATACAGAACTGAAAATAAAGGTTATTAAACCTTCTGTCTGTTTACTTTTCACGCAAAGAATACTAAAACAATTTTTTATCACTTTTTGTATATCAGTAGCGTAAAGTCTAGTTCAATATTAAGGAAACCTTTTATTGCAGGAAAATCTTATTTTCCTTTGCTCAACCACGAAAAGTCACTTCAACATGCATACGAAGTAGCTAGCATCAGCTAGTTAAATGTAATTGAAAACTGCTTTTCAGATTTTCTAGAGACTTTTTTGAGACTACAATTGAATCATTAAAAATATGACAATTCAAATCCATTCAATATTGCTACAGTAAACACTTATCAAATATAAAAAATATAAGCAAGTGAAATGACATTTTTTGATTTGCTTAAAAACTGGATTACTTTAACTTCATTTTGTTAAAACAGTCACAAGAAAAAATCATTGAATTATTGAATTTTGACATATCATATTGAAATTAATCTTTGCAAATATTTTAAAAAAGGTTAATAACTTCTGGAATACCGATGTACCCACAATTCTAAATATGTAGTCAATAATCCTCTACCTTTAAAATCAAATAAGAAGAAATACAAGAATTAAGTTTTCACTTTTAGTACTAATAACACAAAAAAATTAGTTCACATTTCTAAAATAAATTATACATTTATACACTAACTAAACAAATATACAATTATACATTCGTTATGTTCATGTAACGTTGTTCGTTATAACATTATAAAGATACAGAACCCTCTGCCTACGAGTGCGGTTAACACTTCACCGATTTTTTTATGAATTGACAGCAAAAATTGGTTTCATACCAATAACAATTATTGCTGTTGAAATTGAGTTTCAGAATATAGACAATAAAAAACGTAGCAAAAATATTTTAATTGGACCATTGCATGATTAATTTCGAATAAAAACCAGATTCGAGTTTTTTAGCAACTTAAACGATACGATGTATATTTTTTTATGAAAAAGATAACAAACAAGCGTGCGGCTCCACTAATGGTAAGATATATCCATGTCATTTACATACCATGGACATTACTGGTGCGTTGAAATCGAGCTCATCGTAAGTGCCAAGACCAGACCACTAGACCACAGGGGAGATAAAAATATTCAAAGAGTAAAATATATGTCATTAATACAAGGGTTAGAGAGGGAAAATGGATTCACTCTGTTCGACAGGTAGAGGCGAGTTCACCCTTCAAGCTGTCAATAAGAAAGTTCTTATCATAAATCTTATTTTTTTTAAATTAGTAGGAACGAATTTTGTTATTCTTAAAAAAAGTATAGTATAATTCTTAGAATTAAAAAACATTTTTTTCAGAAAGACCATGCGTCTTCTTGTGGCACATTCTCAATACTAACACTGTGCTACTACGGTACCTACGTACCGTACTAAAAAAATGTAACATCGTGATGTATTTTCTTGAACTTTTGTGCCTTGGGTTAATAGTTTTAGCACAAAATATATATTTAGGATATAGATAGGATAGAATAAGAAAATTGGGTTTTTCCAATTTTCTTATAAAAAAAATGTTGCTCGGGATTGTAAATGTGCCTGGTTGGCGATACGCTTGTCACCTATCACATTGTGGGACTTAGTGTCTTCGGCTAGTCGTGGGTGCCCTGGTTGTGCCCTCTGCCTACCTCTTCGGGGATATGGGCGTGAAGATACTTTTTTTTGTAGGTTACAGCTTGCGATAATTATATTTATGTAATAATGACGTTCAGTGAGAGATCAATGTTATCCTATATTATTACAAAAATTGCCCTTTTAGCTATTCCCAAACAAGGAGTGAAAAATTAAAAATTGTGTGATTTCCATACGCTATTGTGAAACACAGCTACAGGAACATTCAAAAGCACGAACCGTCTAATGCAAAGTCGTACAAACTACATTGCGTCCAGGACTGCACCCTGTTTACAATCTCCTTTAATATTATGTACACACTACAGACTTTCCTAGTACAGTACCTACGAATATCTAAAATGTGTAGCTTCTATCGAGTAGTTATCGAAAACGAAAAATAGCTATCGACTAGTTTGTTTCAAAATCCTATTGATAAATGTGAAAATGTATCGCACACATTAGATTTGCACTTTAATTCTAACACTCCGAGTTCATGAGAGCGACACACCTATAACAACTATGGTGTCTTAGGCTAAGATTCTGTTTTACTGTTTGGAGAACTGGGTTCTTATTCTATGTCTTAGACCATAAAAATACCTCCGATTTATGCAAATATGAATCCGCTACTAAAAATTACGTATTTTTAACTTATTTGACATTCCTCGTATAACAGTCTTGAAGGATTTATTTTAAAAAAATTAGTTACGTGCTTAAGGTATTTACCGCCTCGTTGGTCGAGTGGATAGCGTACAAGCTTCACCGACCGGGTGGCTCGGGTTCGATTTCCGACTTTTACTTCTTTTCCATAGGAATCCTTTAGTGAGAGGAATTTAAAGAACTAGCTTCCGCCCACGACTCCGTCCGCGGGGATGTCGATCTCCACGTGACAAAACTGAAAAATTAAGATTTTTTTTGTACATATTTTTCCAGGATAAAAAGTCTTCCATTTTATGCTCAGGATAATAAGGTATAATTATACCAAGTTTCATCGAAACTGAACTGTTAGTTTTCACGTAGGTATGCCTGAACATATAGACAGACAGACAATTTTTTTTTTAAACAAATATTTGGGTTTGGTTCCATCCAGTATTGGTTCTAATCCAGTAACACTTTCTATTTACTTTTTCGACATTTTCAATGTACAGAATTGACTCTTGTACAGATTTATTATTTGTACAGATAATAAAATCTACATCGAAACATGTCAGGGGCGTGCACAAACATTTCAGATGGGGTAGGTATAGAAATGTTAGCTAGCAAGTTAATTATCACAAAAATATCGTGGTTTTAAACTCTATTTCATTTTTGATTCTATTCGATTATTAAATTTCCTTTCGATATCGATATTATTGTCCGTGCTAGCTCTCCTGTATTCAAATAGCGGTTCTGTTTTGTAGCTACTAAGCCCAGCGCCCTCTCCGTAAGACCATGATACTGGAAACGTGACCGTATGGAAGTTTTCTGAAGTAATAAAATTATCGGTTAATTCTTGTTGCAGTGTCGGGTTTAGAGTACAGCTGCAAATGTTTATATATATGTTGACGTCTAGGAATAAATAAGTACATTTTTCTTTCTTTTTTTTAAGTTAAAGGAAGGCAAACAAGCAGACGGATTTAATGTAATGGTGCGTTGCCAACCTGAGAACGGGATGTTAGGCCTCCAGCAAAAGTAAGTTTGCGGCTACCTTACCCATCAAACCGGAACACGTCAACGGCAAGCATTGGACGTTATGGTGGCAGGAGTAGGTAAGGCGGTGGTACCAATCTGGCCGTGACATTCTACTGGGATAGGATTTACTTATCCTAGTAGGATGTCAAGGTGTTAGTGACGGTAAGCCTATGCTCGCCTTTTACGAGCTGCCTGGCAGGAAGGCAGATGGTCTATTCTGCAAATGAGCCAGGACCAACACGGGGAAAACTTTTTTATACCTAGCCAATTAGAAGAAGAAACGACAAAACAAACTCCTCGGCAATCATATTTTAATGAAATGAAATAGGAAAACTTACAAAATATACAAATCGTTTTAAAACGTACATTTAATTTTACCTTATAGTCCAGGGGTATGTCGAGCCACTTCTCAAGAATCAGAAATAACTTGAACCGACAAGTTGGTATATTGTTTGTGCCAATTTTGTCGGAACGTCAGTTTAACATTGAGAATTCAATTTTAGTTCGAGCGGATTGTACAGCGCTCGCTTATTTAAAGACAAATATAAATAACTTTTTGTGTCCTCAAATTTATTTGTTCTCGATCTTTTTAATATATTACTAGATGAACCTACAGAGGATGTTTTATCTTAATATATAATAACCCTACAGACGTTGTTCTGTCTTAATATATTTACTAGATGACCCTACAGACGTTGTTCTGTCTTAATATATTACTAGATAACCCTACAGACGTTGTTCTGTCTTAATATATTACTAGATAACCCTACAGAGGTTGTTCTGTCTTAATATATTAGGTACTAGATAACCCTACAGACGTTGTTCTGTCTTAATATATTTCTAGATAACCCTACAGACGTTGTTCCGTCTTAATATATTACTAGATAACCCTACAGACGTTGTTCCGTCTTAATATATTACTAGATAACGCGTCAGACGTTGTTCTGTCTTAACTATGAATATTATATTTTCTCGAATTTTCTAAAACCCAGTTAATCTTAGTAATTCTTTTCTTTGATTATGAATCTTCCACGGAAGGTTATTGCCACAACAGAAAAAAATAATTTATAATAGTTGACACAATGATGTCTAACTTGGTCGGAAAATTCGAAGCTTGATCTTATAAAAAGAGACACATTTTTATATCAATGAAAAGCAAACAAACAGACGGATTTCCTGATGGTAAGAATTTCACGCCGCCTAAAGACACCAAAGGTGATAATGGTGCGTTGCCAACCGGTGTGTATTGGAATGGTGCGTTCCGTTGAGCAAAAGTAAGTTTACCGGCTACATTACCCTCCAAACAGGAACACATTATGACGCTCTAGCGACAGGAATAGGTAAGGCGGTGGTACCAATCCGGGTGAGTCACTGTGAAACTCTACCACCTAGTCAGATGTCACGGTATTAGTGACGTTAGGCCTATGCTCGCCTTTTACGAGCTGCGTGGCAGAAAGGCCAAAGATGATCTATTCTGCTAAGAAGCCCTGACCAACACGGAACAACCGTTTTCGAAGACTAACCAGAATAAATTTAGTAAGGCATCATTAACATCTTTGGTAATTTATTGTTGCCATGTATTTCTTACTACTACAAGATCTATCTACTTGCTTATTTTTCAACAATTAAAAAGGAGAAAAAGCTGATAACTTTACACGAAGATGTCAACGACGCGTTGTTCTGATTTGCACTAGCAATGTCAATTTTAAAATAGCAATTCATAAAGTGAAACATCTATTTCAAGCGAGTTCCTTAGCTACACTACTCTCTTAAGAGGCGAGTTTCGCTCTGCGAGGAAAGTACTGCATATTTGATGTGTAAGTGTTCTTAAACAATTACCTCAACACTTGCCTAATCGAGCCCAAGACAATATTAAACACTTACACTTCCTTGGAGTAGCGAACCAATTTATTTATGAGTAGCTGGTAGGATAATTAAGCTCCCTTGCGTCTATGTTTCTGAGACAATGGTGGGACGGATTTGACAGCATAAAAGATGTCCGTTTGGAAATACCACGGCATTTCTAAATTTATTCTGCATAGGTATTTTACGCGGAAAAATATCTACAAGAAATTGAAAGTAAAGTTATGGAATTCGAGTTTAAATCTTTTGCAAATTCTTTTCTACATGTGTACGTATTCACATTAGATAAGTAACCTCTCTCTCTCTTCTTATAACTTTGAGATGTGACAAGGGTCCCAGAATACCTATTTAATGCACAGACACACGTTATATATTAACACCAAGTCACTTACGGGATAGGTAGAGAGAGTTAAGTGCCAAATGTAACTATTCTTGCAGACCTGCATAGCTTCCTCCATATTCATTAACCTTTTTATACAAACTCGCCGGTTTTGGCGATTCTTGTCACCACCCTCGGATGAAACCCGAGCGATTTATTTTATCTTTGTGATGAACTCATCTAAATAATGATATTTTTTTGTTATAGAGCCTTGCGCATCACAATTGTATCTCTAAAGCTAGAGACGGCCAGAAACATTTTATACACACTACTAATATAAAATAGTGATACGATGGTTGCAATTCAAAACTTATTAAACGACGAAAATAGCAATAATAAATTATTTTATGGATCAGTGACGTAAAATCATAGGATTCGAATGGTGTGCGCAACTTATTTTCATTATTTTTGCCGCATTTTTCACTTTTCAACTGTCGAATAGCTAATGCAAAACAAGACCACCTTATTTTATTTTTGAACGGCACCACCTCACCTCGCCACTTCACCTCTACTTATCTTAATCCGGCCCTGTAGGATAACATATGAATGAGTTCAGTAAATGAAACGCTAAAAAAAACACTTGCATACTAATATTGGCTTAAACTTCTAAAATAAACTCGAAATATGTATCTTGTATTGATAGCAGAAAAAAAAGTATCTTCACACCCATATCCCCGAAGAGGTAGGCAGAGGCACAACCAGGGCACCCACGACTAGCCGAAGACACTAATGCCCGATTTCACCAAGAGCCCCTATATTTTAGGGGACTTTTAACGTATTTTAGGGGACTGTTTTATATGGAAACAGTCCCATAAGTAACGTTAAAAGGTCCCCAAAAGTACAGGGGCTCTTGGTGAAATCGGGCATAAGTCCCACAATGTGATAGGTGGCAAGCGGGCACACATCCAATCCCGAGTAACATTTTTTTATTAGAAAATTGGAAAAACCAAATTTTCTTTTTGTTGCCCGACCCGGGATTCGAACCCGGGACCTCATGCAGTCAAGTCCAACACCTGAACCGCTAGACCACAGAGGCTCCACATCGTTATTTAAGTCAGAATATGGTTCCTCCTCGTAGGGCCTTTAAAGTTAGAATATGACTTCACCTTGTATGAACATTAAAGTCAGAATATGGCCCCATTATCAATTCTACTATGAAGCAATTTATATTATAAATTACATTGTTCCAATTTTAGTGGTTAACCCTAAAATAGGTTGTTGGGGTCAGGCGGAAGGTGCCCTTTGTAAAAACGGGTAGCGTGTCACGACTGAGTTAGATTAATGAGGATCTGGACGGAAAAACGCGAAGGAGGCTGCGATTACCACAAATATTATATGCCAACTAAATTGTAAGCCTATTCACGGCACTTGGTTCGGTTTTTAATAGATTTTATATCACGCGGTATTTTTAACCCCTCACGCAGAAGGAGGGTTGGTATAAGTTTGACGTGTCTGTGCCTGTGTAAGGTAGCCGGTAAATGTAGCCTACTTTTGCTCGAGGCCACATCTCGACCTCAGGTTGGCAACGCACCATTACCACCGTTGGTGTCTCTAGGCGGCGTAAATTTCTTAAATTATCTTCACGCCCATATCCCCAAAGAGGTAGGCAGAGGTACAACCAGGGCACCCACGAATAACCAGAGACACTAAGTCCCAAAATGTGATAGGTGGCAAGCCTATCGCCAACCGGGCACATTTCCAATCCCGACCAACATTTATTTTTATTAGAAAATTGGAAAAATCCAATTTTCTTTTTGTTGGCCGACCCGAGATTCGAACCCGGGACCTCATGCAGTCAAGTCCAACACACGGACCGCTAGACAACAGAGGCGAAAAAGATTTCTTACCATCAGGAAATCCATCTGCCTGTTGCCTTCCATTATCATAACAGAAGGCAAACCTGATGGAAAGTGATGTAGACGTCAAAAAACCAATTTAAAAAAATATCTCTAACTTTACACTTTTCCTGTTGGTTTAATGAAATTGTCTCTTTGGCACGGTCCAAAATATTTGGCACTTCCCTGTCTTGTTATGAATATTTATTTTCCTTTTTAGATAATTCATATTTTATGACATCGGTTATTTTTAAAGTCATAATTCGTCATAGTAAGTCATCTTAGGTAAAGCAGTGCCATCCTTACTTTAGCTCATCCAGTGAGGTTGTGCGGCATCGATAAACTTTACGATAAACAAATTCTATTGTGAATGCTTCAATTATTAACACACATAGTTCTGTTAAATTCTGAAAATCTGTGTTCATTTTTCTGTCGATCCCGCCAAAAATTCTCTTAGAGATTTACCACAATGCTTTAGTTTAGCATCTTTGCATACCTATCACACTTTATTTAAACGCAAGTAAGTAAGTAAGTATCTTCACGCCCATATCCCCGAAGAGGTAGGCAGAGGTATAACCAAGGCCAATTTCGATATTTTTTTTTGTTGTATTAGTTATTGTCCGAGTATATTAGGTATTACCGAAGAGCCAGGCAAAAGTACAACCAGGGCACCCATGCCTAGCCGAAGACACTAAGTCCCACAATGTGATAGGTGGCAAGCCTATCGCCAACCGGGCACATATCCAATCCCGACCAACATTTTGCGATTAGAAAATTGGAAAAATCCAATTTTCTATTTGTTGGCCGACCCGGGATTCGAACCCGGGACCTCATGCAGTCAAGTCCAACACCCGGACCGCTAGACCACAGAGGCGGTTATTTAAACGCTATTACAAAATACCTCAACTATGACTAATACACAAAGTTTAGTAAGATTAGGGAAAAACTGTTTTCATTTTTTCTCTCGATCCCGCTAAAATCTCTCCATAATGTTTTAGTTTATTATCTCATCATTACATACCTATAGCAATAAAACAGCGAGGGTTGAACTAAATGGCTTTTAAAATATTACAATACAAATCACAGTGTATAATTTGAATGTGAGCCAAACACAAAATGGGAAATTTTATTTGTGAGTTTGGTGGCACCGTATTCCACTACATCGGATCCGAATTTGTGGAAATACGGTTATTTATTATAGTACTAGCTGTCCCGGCGAACTTCGTACCGCCCGTTCAGTTTGTATGGGAAAAATTAAAATGTTATTACGTTTCCGGACAAATGATGCTCAAATTTAATTAAGTAACCACGTTTCCGAACAAACAATGCTCTTTCAATATAGTCTACGGCTATGAATGACATTCGTTACGCGCGTTTTTTAAAATATGCAAAATTAAATGTATATTTTTCAATATTTCTGAGAGATTTTCTTAATATTTTTTTCCGCAAGAACCTTCTTCTAATATTAACAAATACAATCAAAAAAAGAATTAGTGAAACCGGTCCAGCCATTCACGCGTGATGCCGTGACCAAGGAAAACGGGTTTAATTTTTATATATATAGATTGGAAGGCATAGAAGGTTGATTTCCAGAGAGTAAAAACTTACGCCGCCTAAAGCGTAAGTTATAAAGTTGTTAAAAGGGGGGCCCAAGAATAAAACTCAAGGTCAGATGGCAGAAAAAGAAATGGTAATGTAATGATTACAGCCACTTGACAATACACGAACGCATCATATTGATAGTACCCATTGTAAAAACGTAGTATGTTTTCGATGACGAACTTATGAAATGAAATGAAAATTGTCAATTTATGTTGCTGTAATGGCTAATTAACATAGGATCTTTGGCTGTTTCTGACCCTATCACTTCTGTCATGCTCAATGTCATAATCTATATCGTCAAAATAGTTAACGATATAGATTAAACGCACCGTACTTTTAATCTGATGCGATGAAGTTTATTTTTAAGCCAAAAAATAAAACGGACAACCTTACAAGTTCTACTTTTTATTGAAATTTGATACATAATTGAGGTGTTGAAATATGACTCAAACAAGGTATCATAAGTTTTGGCGCTAAAGTAAATTCCCAAATCTCTCATTGGGCTCTCGTTCTATGAGTTTTATTGTATTTGAGTAAATAAGCAGGTGGATTTTCTGAGAGAAGAGTACATACTCCATCTTTAGACTTCAAAGATATTAAAAGTGTCATCAATCCCAGGCTACGACGTGAAGCCTCTTTTGAGTTTTTCTTAGCTTGTTGTATATATTGATTTAAACTTTGCCTGTGTGATTGTTGGGAGTTTTTTTTTAATTCAAAACCCGACTTTTTATTTGATAATTATGTCATCAAAGTACGCAAGAATTGAAAATTCGAATATAAACCAAAATTAATATCAAATTTCTTTTTAATCCATCTTTAAATCTAAGCTATCTGACTATGGGAACACCTTAATAATAATAATAAATAAATAAATATTTTTCACTGGACAACTTACACAAATTGAATCTAACCCCAAAGTAAGCAAATTATATGCTTGTATTATGGGTGTCAGTCAACGATAACAATACATGGAAATACTTACATAGATACCAGAATAAATTTAATAAACACCCAGACCCGGAAATGCAGACATCTAAATGTTCATCACACATATGCCTAGCCCCGTCGGGAATCGGACCCGAGCCTCGCGGTTGGTCGGTGTAGTTAGGCGTGTACGCTAGCCACTCGACCAACGAGCAATGACCCTTCTGATGGTAAGAAATAACCACAGACGTAGGTCCGTCGCTGTCCTGTGGCAGGGGTGTTAGGCCAATTTTGCAAGTCTACCAGCTACCCTACCACCTGAACCAGCTCTTAACATGGCAAGGATAGGTAAGGCAATGGATCTCTACCCGGGCAAATTGCTGTACAGCCCTAGAGGGGTAGACCACCAGTGGTCTTTATAGTAATGACCAGTTTCGCTTTTGCTCACC
>NJDD01004510.1:33341-44502 GCA_002245505.1 Calephelis nemesis | reverse complement strand
ATTTAGAAGTTTAAAAGACCTAATTAAAAAGTAGCTGGTGTTTCATCCGAATCTTGAACTAACTTTATGTTTCGCATTTCTAATTTTAACAAAATTGTTTTTAATTTATCTATATTACTTTATTTTTAAAAACTAGTATATAAAAATGCAGCAGAAATAATTTAGAGGTACTTAGTTTTAATAAACAACTGATTAAAAATTCTTAGGTTGTAGGTATATCTGTGTAGAATAATCTGCCTCCACCTTCTTCTCTTACAATCTGCTTCCCTGCCCGTCAGATTGAAAGAGGTGAGCATAGGTTAAATGGATCCTTATCTATTCATGCCCCTATAATTAGTATCAAGTTCCGGTGCTGTGGGTAGCGCACAAGTGGCGCACCTATAACATCTATGGTGTCTATAAGCCCCAGTTGACTCTTACCATCAGGAGATCCATCTGCTTTTTGCTTACTAACAAACTATAAAATATTAAGTTTCCCAGGTATGGATCTTTTGCCTTACCTATTTCTGCCGCCATAATTAATGCCATATTACGTTGTGAAAGGAAGGGTAACTGACAGATTTTCACAATAGGCCTTACATGACAGTCGCAGGTCAGCGACGAACCTATAACATCTGTTTCGTCTATAGACCGCCATTGTCTCTTACCACTAGGATTTGTGCTTGTTTGCTCTCCTATGTCATATTTAATAAATCTTATTATACAAACTTTTTCCCTTTTTGATATGCTTCGAGAAGTTATTTTCGCTATTAGAAAGTTGGCCTCTACAATTATGAAAGACACGACCACAACCTTTTTACCGTTTCTTGAATAGCTTAAGTAGCTTTTTATATTGAGCAATAAGCGCCATTAACTTCATCTTAACTTTAAAAATATTTCTAAAGGAAACTAGCTCAATAATCTTAATTGCTATAAAAATACTCGAGGCTCAAGCGTACATTGCTCAGGAAGTACTTGTATTTTTAATATTTTAACTAAATTTCGCTGATGACTCTAAGTGAAGTTTTTTAGGTTTAAAAAACCTTCACTGGTTCACTGGTGCTGGACTTTACTTCATAAGGTTCGATCTTCGGTCAGGCAACTAAAAGAAACGTTACCTGAGATTCGATATGTTCTTGGCAGTCGATAGGCTAGATATAAATAAAGGATGATTCTTTATTTTTATAAGTTTCATTGCAAAATCTAGACCTAGAATCCCAGCAGAATGAAGATAGATTTTTTTTTATTTATTTCGAAATTTTATAAAATGTTGAACTTATTTTGTTTTTAAATACCAGCCAGTGTAGTAACAAACTGCCAAGTAATTAAATAGTAAGGTAAAATAATATTACATGCTACAGACAGACACACACATAGACACGTCAAATTTATAACCTGTTGTTTCCGTTGGGGGTTAAAAGTGAATAAAAATTATTAAGTAAGTAGTAAATACTTTTGTAATTAAAAACCACAGATTAAAAATGTACTAATAATAAATCCATTATATCACGTTGTCATACCATAAATATAATTAATGTTTGCTAATTGATGGCAAATGCAGATTCGGATTTAAACAGCGACAAATCGGGTATGAGTCATTCACTGACAGTCTCATCAATCTCCAACATTTTTTACTCTTTCCCTTTTTTCTGTTTCATAAATTGTAAAAACTTTTCATCATGACCGCCTCGTCGGTCGAGTGGCTAGCGCATACGCCTAACTACATCGACCAACCGCGAGGCTCGGGTTCGATTCCCGATGGTGACAGGCATTTGTGTGATGAACATTTAGATGTCTGCATTTCCGGGTCTGGGTCTGCATTAAATTTATTCTGGTATATATTTAAGTATTTCTATGTATTAATATCGTTGACTAACACCCATAACACAAGCATATAATTGGCTTACTTTGGGGTTAGATTCAATTTGTGTAACTTGTCCAGGGATATTTATTTATTTATTTACCATCATGATATTGTCAGGCCAGTGAAGGTTGGGCCATAGACAAAAAGGTAAAATGTTATGATAAAATACATATTAGATACATTTAATATAAACATTTCCGTCGTTATCGCTAATTATTAATTAACTATTAGCGTGGGTTGTAGAGTATCGATTAATCACGTTCAAAATGAGGTTTAAGTCTTGTCCCGGCATCACTTAACCTGATTTAACAGCAGATTTAATTACAATCCGTGGGACACATGCGATATGACTCATCGTATATGTTCAATTAAAAAACTTTTTAAAGGTGGATAGAACCCTGCACTTATGCTGTGTTAAAGCTAATTACATTACTTTAGGTAAGCATTTTAGTAAAATTGCCCCAAACTATAATCTACTCGAAACTAACCGACCCGGCGAACTTTGCAAGGAAAGTTAAAGTTTGTTTTTCCCGTTTCGCGTATTTTTTTGGATGACAGATGAATTGACAGAGCAGATATAAAACGCGAACGAGGACGGATGTACGTACCCGGGAAGACCAAGGTTGACATTCCTCTACCAGATCGCTCGGGCATTATCCGTGGGCGCAGTCGAGCGTCTCCGAAACCAACGTGTTTGTATGAAAAGGGTAATAAATGTTAAGGAACACAGGATTGTCAAGATCGTGAGGTTTCGCACTCGATACTCTCTGCCTAACCCGGGACTTGGCGTGAAGATATGTGTGTAATTTTCTTAGATTTTCTCCTCACAAAAACCTTGTTTTTGCCGTAACGAAACAATTTTAAGAGTTCGAGTTTTGCGCTGAGTAGTACATTCGCCGATTCATGTTTTTATTTATATAGATTATTTTTTGATTAAAATAATAAATCAACAAGTTTACATTTTATTTTTCGTAATAACACAACCATGTTTTCAAAACCAACGCAATATTCGATAACGTCAGCTTTCGAACAAGAAAATGCGCTAGGAAATTGATCCATCCGTTTAAAGTTATGATGTCACAGACAGAAAGAGCTACGTCAAACCGATAACACTAATTTTTCCGTCGGAGGATAAAAAGTAAGTTAAATGAGTACTTAATATTAGGTAGGTAGACACATTTTTGTATTTAAAGAGATAGAGAATAAAAAAAATATTATTAAAATGTGTAAAATTCAAAATGCTATTAATTAAATATCCGTTAAATCATGTTCATCACGTTATTATTGTTTGCCAATGGATGGCAAATGCAGACTCGGCTTTAAACCGCGACACATCGGGTATGATTGATTCATTGTTAGTCTGCAATCTGCTTTATCAATTTCTAACACTCTACTCTCTTTCCCTTTAATTTTTGTCCAGTATTACCTAAATATATATTTTTTTAATATTGGAAGGCAAACAAGCAGACGGATTCCCTGATGGTAAGAAATTCTCGCCGCCTAAAGACACCAAAGGTGGTAATGGTGCGTTGCCAACCAGAGGCCTTGATGTTAGGCCTCGAACAAAAGCAAAAGTTAAACGGCTACCTTACCCTCCGAACCGGAACACGTCACGACGTTATAACGGCAGGAAAAGGTCAGGCGGTGGTACCAATCCGGGTGAGTCGCTGCGAAACACTACCACCTAGTCAGATATCACGGTGTTAGTGACGGCAAGCCTATGCTCGCTTTTTACGAGCTGCCTGGCACAGGAAGGCAGATAGACTATTCTACAAAGGAGCCCGGACCAACACGAGGATAAAATACTGAGCTACTACTACACTTAGTACATCAATACAATTTTCATTAATTATAATTAATAAATTATAGAAATTTTTGATAATATTAATTAGATATTACTGACATTTTATTATGCATATTACGTAGTTATGTAAAATTGATTTTTTTTTAATAATTTTGCAAGTTCTAATGTTGTGCTAAACTTTTTTAAAAGATTTTTACAACATTTTTAATCATTAGAACCTTCTTCTAAAATTTATTTGTCTATCATTAATTTCGTTTTCATCTGTCTTCTAAACGTTATTTGCCGTAAATAAGAATAATTTAAAAAAAACTGAAGTTACGCAAATAACTATGAAAGCTTTAGTGCAATCGAGATAGTGTTTTCGTAATTTCGTATATTGACTGAAATTAGTCATTTTGGTGGCATTTCGTTTTTGCATTACAAACTAAATATATAATCACGAAAACATAAGTTTAATGTGTATTTCCTCGTTGCCGCCAAATCTCACTATGTGACCGCTCATATTACTATATGAGCTTAAGTTATGAGACCACTGCATTACTTAAGTCCCTGACATGACTTTTTTCACGACTTATGACTGAATTTGAATAATTTAAACTCAATTTTGTTAAATCAGATTAATTATTATAATTAATTGACTAATGGCACTAACGTGAATGCCAAAACCTAAAGAAAGAAAAAAAATAGTGATAATGTGACTGATTGAAAGATCATTGCATGATTAGAGCAAAACATACATCTTAATTTATAATTATAATCTTTCCAAACAAAATAACTTTTAGTTTTATTACATAAGCATAAGAATTGCTAATACTTATTTGTAAAATAAAATTTGACGTGACTATCCAAACAATAGCAATTTATTAATGGAAGTTCCATTAAATGTGTTGTCAGTACATTATTAATATTTGCCAGTAAATGGCAGACCCAGACTGCTTCACCCCGCGACACATCGGCTATGATTGATTTACCGATCCCGGCTCATCAATCTCGAACACACTCCTCGCAACTTTGCCTTTTCTTCTGTTTAATACAATCCTTTTTAACCCTCGACAGGAAAAGAGGTTATGAGTTTGTATATGTGCGAGCGTTTGTCTATGGCATTATAACTTTTAAACAGATAGAGCAATTTTGACACGGTTTTTTTGGTTAAATATTGCCGTTCCGACATGGTTTTTACCTACTTTACATATAGGTATTGTAAGTTAACAGGTATCTCCATCAACCTTTGTTTTTTTTTTATTACATTGGAAGGCAAACAATCATGGGGATTTCCTGATGGTAAGAAATTTCCGCCGCCTAGAGACACCAAAGGTGGTAATGGTGCGTTGCCAACCTCAGGCCGAGATGTTAGGCCTTGAGCAAAATAAATTTACCGGCTACCTTACCCTCTGAACCGGAACACGTCATGACGTTATGGCGGCAGGAATAGGTAAGGCGGTGGTACCAATCCGGGCGAGTCGCTGTTGGTGGTTGTAACCGTCGACGGAATATAAGGGAAGGTATAAGTTTGTATATGTGTGTAAGTGAGTGTCTGTCTTTGACATTATAACTTTTAAACAGATGGAAAAATTTCGTTGCATTTTTTGGTTGAAAGTTACCTTGTCCGACATGGTTTTTAGCTTCATTACATAAAGGTTTTGTAAATAGATATCTCCATCATTTATTAACCGATTTTAAAAGAGAGCTCTTCCAGGGTGATTCCGTCGCCATTACTTTTTTTTATGATAATCTTTTCGTTAAAAAAAATCCGGAGTTCCTAATGGTAGGAAACTCACACCGCCTAGAGACAACAAAGGTGGTAATGTTGCGTTGCCAACCTGAAGCCGGGATGTTAGACTTCGAGCAAATGTACGTTTATATATCTTGATAATACCACGAAAATATACGCAAATACTAGATTTCTGTGTACATTATTATAGCGAAGACGAAGGAAAGAAGGGACATGATACTGTCATTATGGAGGCAGGAATAAGTAAGGCGGTGGATCTCTACCGTAAAAGGTGCTGTACAGCACTCTACCAGCAATGCTTATGTATTTAATGACATATTTATCCTACGCTCAATATTTTACGAGATACCTGGCAGGAAGGCAGATCTATTTTATTCAGCGAACCCCGTTTTCAGCTCCTTTGGTTGGACCGGGTGTATTGGGTAGAATAAACCGTCTACCTCCACGCCAAGCAGCTTTTAGGAGGCGAGCAGGTTATTAGTCATTACCAACAAGTCCACTGGTGGTAAGGTGCTGAACTGCTACTTGCCCGGCAGGTATCCAACACCTTACCTATTCCTACCGCCATAATAACAATGTCATGTTCCGGTTTTGAGGGTAGGGTAGTTGGTAGACTTTTACAATAGGCCTTTTATTCCGGCCACAGTACAGGATGTGTGTCACTACACCTTTAACATCTATGGTGTTTATAGGCCACGGCTACCTCTTGTTATTGGGAAAGTTGTATGCTTGTCCACTGATCCTTCAAATTAAGAAAAAACACGAACCAAACAGGAGATCGGGGGCTTTTGGATCTTTTACACGTTACATATTAAAACTCAATTCCCACAGCCTCTATTCTTCTACCGTGACTCGAGATAGACTGCCCACTATCATCCATGACAGGTCGATATCCCTTACATACACTAAGCAAACAAAATATTTGACCCCCGTTCAACACTTTGAAGCTACACGTTCCAGTTCATTTATAATTTGCACTGCAAAAGTCTAGAACGCTCTTTTAAAGTCGATTTTTCCAGAGTAGAAAAAGTTTTCGCTTTTTCTAACCGATTTTAAAAAATGAAGGGGTTATATGTTTGACTTCTATATTTTTTTATGTATGTTTATCGATTTCTCCGATATTTCTGAATCGATTTTTAATACTTTTTTGAATATTGTATTGGTATTAACACACTTTCAAGGTGGTCTCAGTTTCAATTAAGCCATCAACTCAGTATCTAACGGAACCCCAGGAAAGTCGAGGATAATACTTAGTTTTTATATTTACAAATGATTTACTTATTGAAGTTAAATTATATTACATATTATATCCGGAGGTTTCGCTTATAATAGCGATGTAAAAATATTAAAATCTGAAAATACTAGTAGGCAAGTAGATTACAAATATATTATTAAAAAAATAATTACTGTAACTAAAAAGTAAAAATAACAGTATCTCTGTAAACCAATATAATATGATATAATGTTCTGGACTGTAGGTATCTGCTATTCGTATGTGAGTGGTTTGATCAGAAAGTAGGTACTACTTCAAAAATACTGTTTTTTGCAGTCGATTTTTGCAGCACTTATCAGTGTTCTGGACTCTTGAATAAAACTCGAGAGACTTTACATTCCGTTAAACACGGAAATTCAAACCAGTCTCGTCGGAAGTTTCGAGTAGAGCCGTTTTAATCTCGTTTCTTACTGAGGCACTACAGTATTGCCATGTCAAATGTTTAAAACCTAAAATTCATCAAGAATTATATTTGTAATAAAAAAAAACAACTACTCAAACCTCTTAGTACATTGCTATTGGATAATACATATATGCTAATGGTGGTTAAGAAAACTACAAAAAAAGAAAAATTGATTTTAATATAATTTCAAGATATTACGGCTAATGTTATTTTATTACACAGATTAACCAAAGCTTCTAAACTAGGCGTTGTCTGTACTTTAGGAAAGTTTTTTTTTAATTCACAATTATTTTACCAAAACCAATCTCCCAATATATATTTTTTTTGTATTATAGGAAGGCAAACAAGCAGACGGATTTCCTGATGGTAAGAAATTCACGCCGCCTAGAGACACCAAAGATGGTAATGGTGCGTTGCCAACCTGAGGTCAGGATGTTAGGGCTCGAGCAAAAGTAAGTTTACCGGCTACCTTACCCTCCGAACCGGAAAACGTCATGACGTTATGACGGCAGAAATAGGTAAGGCGGTAGTACCAATCCGGCCGAGTCGCTGCGAAACTCTACCACCTAGTCAGATGTCACGATGTTAGTGATGATAAGCCTATGTTCGCCTTTTACGAGCTGCCTGGCAAGAAAGGCAGATGGTCTATTCTGCAAAGGAGCCCGGACCAACACGGGGTAAATTACAGTATGTGTCCACTGTCCACGAGTCATTGTGTTCTTTTACTACATATAACATCTTTAACAATAAACAACATTGGATTATCTGTATATAACATTAAAGTAACACCTTTTACTATATGCATATGAATATACACCAATATTGTAAAATCACCAGAAAAAAAATTGGCGGTATGCGTTTTCGTAGCTGAACATATTTGTTCAAAAATAAATTAAAAATAGAATATTAATTTATTATCCCATAATAGACGTAATTTATGCTCAACTTTTTATACTCTAGTAAAATGCCTAAAAATACGCAATGCGCGAGCGGCGGCCAACCCCTCCGCGCATCCCGCTTTATTAAATTGTAGAGTGTCCATAAGTTACGTCTAAATTAAAGTAAATTTTAGGTCCTTATAACTTTGACATTTTCAGCTTTCTTCAAAAATTTAGGACACGAATAAGTTATTTTACCTATTATGTTTGCCACATTTGATTTTTTTCTGGCATATAAAAAATATTGGTGTATATACGACATGCACATATGTTTAATCAAAACAACATTTTTTTAAATTTTTATCTGTCTGATCCGGCTAATCTCTAAAACAGTTCGATCGATGTTGACATGACTTTTACTGGCTACTGCTGAGGTAATGAGGTATAAGTTAAGCTACTTTTATTACGAGTATATTTAATCCACGCGGGCGAAGTAAC
This sequence comes from Calephelis nemesis, assembly GCA_002245505.1. Lineage (NCBI taxonomy): Eukaryota > Metazoa > Arthropoda > Insecta > Lepidoptera > Riodinidae > Calephelis > Calephelis nemesis. Next base: position 36,071 of record NJDD01004510.1, on the reverse strand, counting down.
GAGCGCAGCAGTGTATCTACACCCTGACTTTTTAATCACCATCCAAATTTTAATATGTTGATCTTAAGTGAAAATAATTAAATACGTGTTTTTTTCTTTTAGTATCCCTCAGTACTAAATATTTAGATATGACATCGCAAATATTGATGTTTATGGGCAGCGCGCGCTCCGTACCTACGCGCTGAGTGCTCTGACATGCTAGATAGCTACCTGCTAGATTCCTATATTTTTTTCATAAATGGACTAATTTTTAGATACTTTATGCCTAGAAAAAATTTGGATGGCGATAAAAAAATCTTGCTGTATATGTTACAATTATAGTATCTGTATGTTACACTACTTTTGTTTAGATTTGTTATATGTTATTGCTATTAATATTATCAAATTGCCTATACTCGTTCTATTAATCACAGCTTAAGGCTACTTCAGCATTGTGATAAGCACTTAATTACTTAACACATGTCAGTGGCCCATAAGATAAAGGAATGGCCATAAAATGGACATAGTAATGGCCATTAAGGTAAATACCAGGGTGTTAATTGAAATGTCTCTTGCATTAGTCCGAGCGTGTATTTTGTTCTCATTAGCTTGATTATTTCATATTAATTACTGAAGCAGTACTTTCACAGATAACAAATTATTTTGCATTTTAATCTTCTTAAAATTATTCCCATTCCCATGTTTAATTAAATTGGTAAGAAAAGATAACTTTAATAAATGTGTGTCATGATTTTGAAATTTAAACTTGTGTTAAAGAATGTATGTGGATGGACTGTATACATAGTATAAAACAAAGTGGCTTCCTCTGCCCCTATGTCTCTTTGTATGCTAACATCTTTAAAACTACGCAACGGATTTTGAAGCGGTTTTTTTAATAGATAAAGTGATTGAAGAGGAAGGTTTATATTATTTTATGATCGTGCAAAGCCGGGGCGGGCCGTTAGTCTTAAATACATCTTATTTCTTATTAATATTATAAATACAAAAGTTTGTATGTTTGTTTACTCCTTCACGTTAAAGCTGCTGAACCAACTTTTACGAAATTTGGCTCACATATAAAGGGTTACTTGGAATAACACATAAGATAGTTTTTACCATATTGTAAATTGCAATAAAAATAACGTTGCCCGGGATTGATGTATGCCCAGTTGGCTTTTCACCTATCACATTGTGGGACTTATTGTCTTCGGCTAGTCGTGGGTGCCCAGGTTATGACTTGTGCCTCTGCCTACCCCGTCGAGGATATGACCGTAAAGATACTATCATTAAATAATGTATTTTAAATTTATATGTATTTGGTTCATAATAAAGTGTTATTGTAGATTGAAAAAGGTACGCCTGACAACAGTGCCAGACTATACTTAATATCCAGCTATATTATATATCACCATAAAGCCACTGTCTGGCCGCATGTGGCGCTCTGGCCAGTTGCTTGCTAATTAATCACTGTCGTATTGAATATCTTAATTTAATTGAGGATTGAGGTTACAAGCTATCTGAGTTTTTAACCGACTCGAAAAGGAGGAGGTTCTGATTTCGTATATTTTTTAATATTTGTTACGCATTTACTCTGTCAACTATTAATAGGTTTGATTACTTTTTTGTGTCAGGTTTTAGAGGTGGGTTCATAAAAATTTAAACAAATTCCGATAAATGTATTTTGTAACTATTTAAAAAAAAGTGTTTTTGTTTGTTTACCTAGATGTAGGTCAATGTTAAATTATTGAAGAGATTTTTTGCAGTTTTACTGTAAAAAAGCATAAGGTTTTTTTGCTAAAAGAGAGCGAACAAGCTGGTATGCAAAAACGCTATTTTGTGGATATGGTATTTTTAGGGATTCTTAGGGTACGTGTGCAAGGCTATCGGCTACCCTATCTTCTATTACAGAACAGACTCATGATGAGCATATAATATGCTACGGTGGTAGGAATAGGTAAGGCAATTCAGTTGAGCTGCTGGAAGTTTCTGCGAAACTTTCTAAATGATATTTGAGCCACCTACAAATGTTATAGTCATACTGTGTGTCTATATAATGAAGAAATTCCAAAACAGTTATTGGGTTATATATCAGATAAAAAATCTCTCCAGTTTTCTTGTCTATCGATTCTTTATTTTTTTGTACATCATTCAATATTACTGGACTATTTTTTTTTCGTTTTTTTAGAGGATTCTAAACTAATGTACATTTGTATTGATTCACTAGAATTGGGCTAACGATCTCGAGTCTTTGTGGGATTGTCCTTTCATTATTTTAAAGGTGATCTAAATGTTTTTAAACACGCCTTCAAACAAAGGAAACGTTAGAGGCAACATTGTTTTCATCTTCTGATTATTATTAAGATCAAAACTACGGACCAGAGGGATGCAAACCTATGTTTACAACCGTCTAGAACCGCTATTATAAAAATCAGTCGTAAAGAAAAGGAGATATCTTTAAAAGACAAATTTACGACTTAATAAAGGGATTGTGACATGACTGAACGACAGACTGATATATTGAGTCCATAATTGTTCCTTTTTTGCCAGTTACGGAACCTTAAAAAACAGTGAAGATATGTCTAAAGATAAGTTATTTACCAACAATGACAGATAATCCAATGATACTTATGTGTGCTGTGTATGTATTACAGGAGACGTACAGACGGTGGGCTTGCAGCACGATGGTACCGCTGTGGGTGGAAGAGGGCGCGGAAGAGGGGGAGGAAGGCGGGCGGTCGCGGCGGGCACCGG
>NJDD01004510.1:20392-33223 GCA_002245505.1 Calephelis nemesis | reverse complement strand
AAGTTATTAAAGAAGTTGGCTATATTTCTGTCTCGGGAGCACCTGTGCACCGGTGACGGGGAAACTAATAGTAGCGTAATTTTTTAAACAGATAGTCGTGTTTATTCTGTTGGATTTTCTCTTGGAGAAAACTTCACTCAACTACAATTACACTTTTACAACAAGACTTTAATAAAATTGGAGTGATTTTAATGTGATTGGACTGATTGTTTTTTTTTTATTTATTTATTTCGGGACTTTAGTCTACAGAGGACATGTCAGTCCCATTGTGGACTGATTGTTTTTCTTTTTGTTTTTTTTTTTAATTTTAGTAAATATTGTTGACCACGACTTTATCAGTACATTCGTCAGTATATTATTTTTATTTAAAATTTATTTAATTCTAAAAGTAAAAGTAAAAAATTTGATATGCAGTTATGAATTGACAACACTTTCGATGTACGAGATAAAAGATAACGTATATTATAAGAAATACCAATTAATATTTTTACCTGATGCAAAATACAAGATTCGTGAACATAATGCAAACAAAGCGCTCCTATTATTCCTGTCGACGGCAAATTGCAAATACAGGCAGGTGACGGATGCCTCGTACTAGATTTGATACTGTATGACAACAATCAAAGTATTCCTTAAAATGAATGTTTATACAAGTAAATGCAAAAAGTTAATTATATAATAAAATAGAAATGACAAGATAATGTAAACAAGCATTAATGTAAAAATAACGGTATACATTACAGAAAAGTGAAACATTATTATACTTCTATTTATTTTTATTATTTCTACTACATTGATATAACAAAACACACTGCCACGTGTGTTTTGTTGCGTTAATAAATGTGGAGAATGATTTTGTTAACTTTTTATCGTGATTTTAGGCCGAAAATACGATGCTGGTATTAAGAGAACCAGTTTCATCCAACCAACCATCAACGCACCTTCATTTTTAGCTTTAACTTCCTTAATTTGAAATTTGGCTGCTCCTTTAAGGCAACCTTGTATAACGTTTTCAATCTGGATTTATTCTATACTTCTTATCGTCGGTGCTTGGTGGAATTCCATTCTTGATGTCATTTATTTAAAAACACTTGTACTTTCCACAATATATTTTATTATTTTTTATTTTTATAATTTAGCCAACCGGTTTCGCTATACAAGCATCATCAGGGCTATATAGGAATGCTTGTATAGCGAAACCGGTTGTATAGCATCATCAGGGCTATATAGGGATGCTTGTATAGCGAAACCGGTTGTATAGCATCATCAGGGCTATATAGTAATGCTTGTATAGCGAAACCGGTTGGCTAAATTATAAAAATAAAAAATAATAAAATATATTGTGGAAAGTACAAGTGTTTTTAAATAAATGACATCAATCTGGATTTATTTTAAAAATGCATTCCTAACAGAATGTAAGCTAAAGGTCGGTCAAATGAGGCTGACGCAGACGTTTGAATCAGTAAGATTCAATTTATTCAGTCTTATTATAGCTTCCTTCAGTGATCCTGCTTGCATTTTTCCTTGCAAATTGGAATCTTCAACTAAGTTTAGCGATTTGTATTTTTTTCATATCAGTTACGCCATTCCTTTATTAATTGAAAGTCATATTATGTTTTAAAAATATCTTCGCCTCTGTAGTCTAGGGGTCCGGCGTCTGACAAGACTACTTAACAAATGCACAGAAAAAATGTATATTTTCAAGTTTCTTATAAGTAGAACTAGCTTTTCTTGGCGTTGGATATGTGCCCTATTGACGATAGGCTTGCCACCTATCTCATTGTGGGACTTAGTGTCTTCGGCTAGGCGTGGGTGCCCTGGTTGTACTTTTGCCTGGCTCTTCGGTAATACCTAATATACTCGGACAATAACTAATACAACAAAAAAATTAGCGAAATTGGTCCATTCGTGCTTTCATTTCGAAGAATACTTAATTTGCTGCCACGATATATCGAAACTAGTACAAGTCATGTGTCACCTGACCTTGTTGTGCCTCAGCCTACTGCATAGGGTATATGACCGTGAAAATATTTTCTTGAAAATATCTTCATATCTGTATCCAAAAGGGGCAGGCATAGGTATTCGTACAACCAGGGCCCCACTAACTAGTTCAGACACTAAGGCATTCATCAAATCCTGGGTTTGTTTGTAAGAAGGTATAAGAAATCGACAAAGCACACATTTTTTTTGTTTCCCAATGGAACCGGTTAAATCAGAATATATATGAGCCGGCTAGTGGTTTTTAAGTTATTCGCCTCTGTGGTCTAGCGGTTCAGTTGTTGGACTTGACTGCATGAGGTCCCGGGTTCGAATCTCGGGTCGAGCAACAAAAAGAAAATTGGATTTTCCAATTTTCTAATAAAAAAAAATTGCTCGGGATTGAAAATGTGCCCGGTTGGTGATAGGCTTGCCACCTATCACATTGTGGGACTTAGTGTCTTCGGTTAGTCATGGGTGCCCTTGTTGTGCCTCTGCCTACCCCTTCGGGGATATGGGCGTGAAGATGCTACTTGATTATGTGTATAGTCGCATATACTTGATTTCACTTGTAACTTTTCGGATTTTTATTAAAAAATTATGTGACAACCTCGGGAGCATGAGGTACCACTCGAAACAAGAATTACATGTATAAAAGAAAGTCGTATTGGTTACGCTATTTATAACTCAAATTTAGTTTAAACTGATTTAGCTGTAAATTGACGGACATAGGATACTTTTTATCCCTTTCATTTTTGAAAATGATTGCATTCATTGAAAATGTATGCTGTCTTATGTGATAAAAAATATGTTGAATCACACTGCAATCTTAGTTATGGTGTTGCAAAAAAATGTTTAAAGATTTACTCAAAATCCACAGTGTAGCCGAAACTGAATAAACATTTAGCACTGGTTTTTCATTCAACTTACAAAGCTTTTACACTGTACATATCAAAATAAATCCCGTAAATATCACCAAAAGAACTGTAACGTCGGATGTGGCATCGATTTAAGTAGGTCACATACATTTGGAAACGACACAAGCTTTTCAAGATGGAGGTAATGTCATCCAAATTGGGATCGTAAAGTGGAATCGATACATCCTACCGCAGAAAACAATAAGAATAAAGAAATAGTAATAATTATGAATAGTAAGCAATGAGAATATTGCCTATATGATAATATACCATTAGACTACCATTTACTTAACCATATTTATAGTAACAATCGTTGAAATTCTAATGTGCACAAACTAAACTTATTGTATACGGTATATGCTATCCTTTTCTAACGAAACAAAAACAAAAGAGATGAAATAATTTAGACGTGCAAGATCAATCAGGACATGTTACTTGTAACGATTTCTAAGGATTAAACATAATTTGATCATATAATAATTATTTTAGCATAAACTACATATATCAACACATTTTTTAAATACTCCATTCTATAAGTATCAAGTGACTCTAAAAAAATCGGAAACTACTTTAAAAGCGATGCGTAGCATAATAACAATGACATAGTTTTTAAAGAACACTGCATTAAATGAGTTCAAAGTATAATAGCTTATTATTTCTTGGCAAATGCTCGTGCGTGTGAAAGACAAAAGGACGTATTAGCCCGATTTAACAACCGCTTGGACTAAGTTCAACATTCAAAAAAGCCACCTACATGTAACGTCTAGAGCCTTTGTTTTCCATTTTACACAACTGTGGCCAATTGTTGCTTCTAGCCTTTCTTATTCAAGTTTTTCTTTTTTTCTCAAGAGAACCGTTTGTTGTGAGAGCGTCTTTGTTCCACAAGAAAAGGTTTTAATGGATATTTTAGCAAACTTATCTGTCGTAATTTTGTGCTGACCAAAGTGTAAAGTGGAAAGTAGGATTTTCGATCATCATTATCTGTGTTTAATTTAGCTAAATTATAAAACTGCCCGGTTCGAAAGACAAAGATCTCATCTGAAATCAAAATATTGATAAATTTAAAAACTAATAGCCACCGGCATAACCTTTCCGTAACCATCCTAAGAACCATCTCGAGCATATCAGTTTCTGAACAAAAATCTGCATTAAAATCGGTACATTCGTTTAGGAGTTATGATGCGATAAACAGACGTACAGACGCGTCAGGCTTATAACATTTTTCTTATTCCGTTGGAGAAGACTACTATTACTACAGGATAACGTTTGGTGTTTGAATAGTTATGTTACAACTATGATTGACTTTGGATTAGTTAATCTTTAAGAATGTATTACAATACGCCATTATTTGATATTTAATTAATGCGTTTTTTTTTAATTCAAAGTATCTTTTAAAAACAATCTTCTAGTCACAATTTTGAGTTTATAGTAACAATATTTTTGAAGTTTACTCTGTTTTCACTTAGGTAGCTATGTCATTCGAAACCCATAACAGGAAAGTTAGTAAAAGATCATTTCTTAAAGGTCTAACAAGTTAAACCTTTTTTTTTAATTCAAACAGACGTTGAAACTAAACTTTGATGCATTTTTTCATCATTTTGAAAGTTTTTTAGTTTTTAGCCTTGACGTTTGCCATTTGCCAAATCAAATTGTTTTGTGCCTGGTTGGCGATAGGCTTGCCACCTATCACATTGTGGGACTTAGTGTCTTCGGCTAGTCGTGGGTGCCTTGGTTGTACCTCTGCCTACCTCTTCGGGGATATGGGCGTGAAGATACAAATTATTTTAAATCAAGTTGTTACCCAATTACTTCAATTCGGACTTAAATTATTCAGAATCAGTTACAATCTAAACAATTGTCGTTTTTCAGATCCGCGAATACCAGAAACAGGTGGTCAGGCCAACAAGTCCAACTACGGGCCAGATGATTGCTGCTACTGGTACTGCGAGGGGAGGTTGTGCTACCGGTGTGAGTCGCGCCTCAGCGAGCAGACCAAACCAGAGCCCGAGCGGTGTCCACCAGTGGAGGAACGAACGGCCACATGTTCAGTGCCGTACCAAGCACCGGCCGCCGCTCACACCGTACTGCCTCCCCTCACGTTACTCGTAGCGTCGATCCTAACCACACTAGCCGCACTGATACGGACTCACTGGACACTCCCCATATCTCTAGTGAATGTGCGTGATACGAGGTTATAGTTTTACGTTAACGTGCGTCGCACTTCGACCATGTACGAAACTTATATTAGTGCTACACTTATGATAATAAAATACGCGAAGAGTTGGAAGATGGCCGCGCCTCGCGACGTTCGGGCGCCGTGCCACCGTCGCGAGCGCGGTTTTATAGACTGTAAGTTTATGTCTGTGTCCGATTGTTTGATACACCTTTAACGAAGAAACACCAAATGTACCACAATGTTACTTATAGGTTTGTCTTAAACAATAGAAAGCCGATTTCCGGCCAGTACGTCACGAAATGTAATCGAAAACAGTTTTTCTTGCTCTAAATGAGATGTTAATATATTTTAAATAGGATTTTACAGCATTATACATATTTCAAAAGGCACATAATGATTTGAGTTATTTTTGCTATAATGTTAAAAACTGTATGAGCGTACTCAGTATCAAAAGCTTAAGCCTTTTTTAATTGGGTAAAATTATTCGCTGTTATTGACAATCTTCTTATAGATAACAACGCTACTAATCAACAGTTTCTATTTTTAGCAAATTAAATTCTCTGAAATTTGTACGCTGAGTCAGGCCCTGTAAGAATGCGTACCATCAAAATGCTAAAATACTATTATAAAAATACGTTCCAACCGTCATAGTGAACGATTTGACTAGCTCTGTTTCTTCATTATGTTAAATCTTTCGATATATTTCGTAAATAAAATTTGATCTATTTACCTAGTTTTAAACATATAATAATAATTAGCCTGTTAGTTGGTTTTGACTTATTTTAGGCAAAACATATTTGATTCTGAGTACGTCCTTATTAATATTATGAATGAGCAATTTTAAAAATGGTCTTATTGATAAATCCAGTGTACAATATCTGAAAAACTGGAATCACAAAAAAGTATTTCTGATGTTTTAAAGAGGGCGATTGAAACTTAAATATTTAATACTGCAAGCAATACCATTTGCAGATAAATTAAATCAGCTTAAATTGTTTGGAATTGCAAAAAAAGATTGTTTAGCAATAAATTCTATCATGACTGTTGCGTTTTCTCTTAATCCTTGTAATTTATGATTTTCATTCATATTATGTATGTAATTAAAATTGTTCAGTAATAATTAATATTATTTGAAATTAATACTTTAAATTTAACGCAATAGCGGGTTTTATATTTTTTTTACTAAGGCAACGCTGAAAACCTTTAAACTTATAATGAAATGCAATTCACAATTAATTGGAGATTTATGAAAACCATGCTCGAACAGTTTTTTTTTTTAAATCTACACTGTATTTATTAATAAGATGCAAAAATGAGTGCAGGAGACAAGTCCTGCGTTCGCGACAGTGATCGTCATATATCGTCCATTATTAAATGGCAAAATAATTTGCTGTGAAATGAATTTGGAAGTAAGATTGTTAATCTTTGGACATATTTTCAGGCTTTTCTTTTATTTTTTTACATCAACTGTATTAATTATGAATCTTGACAACTTTGATGAGAAATTATGCATTGAATCATAGGGACAATAGGTGATGGAGTTACTTTTGTAGTTATTTTTGTAATATAACATTACAAGGCAAGCGGAAACACTACAGCAAGGCAGTTATCCTTATCCCTCTTTGTAAGTTTTAGGTATAATAGTTACTAAGGCCGTGTTAAAAAAGTAGTAATATTTTCATTAACATTTTTTATTCATAATATATTTAGTGTTTGAAATATTGTTACTAATATTTTCTGCATTCCTCAACAACTAATCTATTTGTGGTGAACGTCGTTGTAATTTAAAATCTAAGTTTTGATTATACCTACCCATTTCAGATTAGTTATAATATTACATTTTTTGTTGTTTCTAAATCATGTGTATGTATTTTAAAATTTGACTATTAAAATTTAAATATCATTTCCAGACACAGATTTAAGTATAGACCAAGATCCTACTTCCTAAGTTTTATGTTCATCTATTACTAAATTGAAATGTATCAAGTTAACGTCCATACACACAACAAACTATTTAAAATTTATGTTTCTTTCTCAATCTCGTTTTTTAGATCATTGCTCATTGCGTAAAGCTTCTGAACTTCAGTGGCGTTGCCTAATTATAATATCAATATTACATTAAAGTTGACTTGTATATTTTTTGGGTAAATAGAACAAACTTGAACATTTATCCAACAATGTTGTTAGGGAAGTTTCAATGCTAAGTACAATGAAGCCCTATAAATTGTAAAACAGTCTTGCTGTTTCCCACAATGTGTTTCCGCTTGCGGTCGCCTAATATTGGTCTATGTTATATTCAAATAGCAACTAAACGTTATTACTAGGATTAATTGAAGTAGTTGTTGTTTTGTAAGAAATATTATGAGTACATATAATGATTATATGTAATAATATCCGTCTTATGAAATTATCATATATAAAGAGATCCGTAAACATGGTTAAAATGTTTTTATATGATTGATTAATATATTATTATTGTATAAATATGTGGTATGTAAATGACGAGGTAACCATGGACACGGGTACAGTCGTTTTCATATATTTGTATGTGGTAAACGTATTTGTTGTTTTATTTTGTTTTGAATATTAAAATTATAATGGCATCGTTAAAGATTTTGTGATTGAAACAAGATTATAAAGTAATGGTTATTAAGACTTTATTGAAAGGACATTTGTTGAAAATATTGTCCTCGAGGGAATGTAGTTGTTGTATTCAAATGATAAATGATAATAATATTAAGTAAGTTATTTTTTACGTTTTTATTGTGTAAATATATCAAATGCGGTTTGTTGTTTCCACTACCATACTTAAATCAAAGCCACCGAGGGTGCTAAAAGTCTATTAATGCTTAGTAGGAGGTTTTTTTTCTCGACTTTCAAATTGCAAAGTGAATTGTCGGTCTGCATGAGGATGGATGTATTAGGCAAGAGGCACTCGATGAATACTTTCATACTAAATTTTAATATCTGAAACACTATCCATATCATATACACAACTGACCGAATACAATTATTTTCGTAGAGTTTTCAATAAGATTTCAATGCTGGACAATATATAAGGTTCAAATAGGCTTCAGTGACGTGACGAGACAGGTGATAACTTATTGTTTCAATCGAATAACTTACAAGTGTCGCCTTATATTCAGAGAGCCGGTGATCATATAACTTAACGTTTTTTAATCGGGTTATAAACTTCACAATATTATAAAAAAAGTTGACGAAAGATTAATCAACATAAATAATGCAACTACAAAAAAACATTAACACCTAAAATATTTTACATATGTAATTGCCAATTCTAAGTCTTGATTGGAGGCAAAAATTGGTTCATAATGTATAAAGGAATATTATTCCAATTCTGTCATCAATTCCCATATTTTAATGTTGTCTTCTTGCATATTAGTTGTCTCTGCACGTAGTTATTTAATTAACATAAATTATAATTTATAATGTTTTGATGTTATTTTATAAGTTAAATTAAAATGTCTTTGTTTAAAAATAAAAAAAATATGACATTAATCCGTAATATCTTGTCATAATGCATTATTTTTAAATACATTATAACAAAAATAAATTACCTTTAAAAATATGAATTAGAGCAAGTAGTTCTAAAGCAATTATTTAAATAACAAATAAACAAACATACTCGCACCGTTAATAATTAATTTCCTTTTATCATTATAAAACAATACTATGGTATTAAGGTACATAATTGCTCGGAATAAATATTATACAGATATTGTTTTATTAATTAACCTCTATAAAGTAACGAATTCTGATGAAACGTTTAAATTTCATTTTTTTATTTTAACACACTAAATAACGTACACTGGCTCTCGGACTATAGTGCCTTCACATGCCTCTAAGTGAAAGCTGTTGACGGATATTTTACCGATAAACAAGAACTGATACTGTTCCATCCATTGAAGCAATGAATAATTTGAACAAAATTCAATTTTAATAGAGTTTGGACGAATATTTCTATAGCGAATAAAAATCTTCAAAACCGTTTGATCATGCGTATATATCCAAATTTAGATACAAATTAACGCTATCTTTAAAATAGGCTTTTAGGAGCAGTCACCACTAATATAGTGACAACTCTATTATAAAATAGTACACGATTACTTTTTGTATCTCCTTTGCATTATCTATTTCTACATAGCAAGAGTAAACTGCGTGTATCTATGTATAAATTATCGAAATTTAGAATTAGAAAATGAATTACTAGAGCATAATTACTTGGATCAATTTCGAGCACTCGTTAAACTCACACATTGACCGTACATTCCTCCCTTTTGGATTCGTCTCACTCTTAATAATTCACTTAACCACTTCTATTTAGAGTAGTATGTACAAGTCCAGTTCGAATGCTTACCCGATTCATGAGGACCCCTAAGTTATGCATCACGTTAACATTTTTATACTACCGACGTATCTATGGTTAGATACTAGAATAAATTTTAAATCTTAACTAGGATATTTAAAAGTTCATTACGGAGACCAGTTTCAACACTCTTTGATTTTGTAGGGACACAAAATTAGCAATAATTCGTAGTGGATACTGCTGTAGGTTCACATTCACGAGTTACTTAGAGGTGACCGCTACTCGGTTTGGCTAGGGCGGGAAATTTCATTACCACGCAGTGCGTGCTCTCTTTGTAGGATTAGGGTGGTTGGTCGTTTTATGTAGCAAAGTGTGCGTAGCTCTTGGTGCGGTTTTAAGTTTTTTTGCCTAATTTATCGTTACCTATAAAAACCACCTAAAAAAAGTGTTCGTGAATGTTTATTGGCTCACATTTTTTTTGATCTACCAAACTATTAATCTATTATTTTGTATAATTTTTCTATATATAAAACAAATTATACTCAACAGTTAGGATGTTTGAACAATATTGTCAATATGCAATATGTATTCAGGAATTTCATTCACGGAACTGTACATTGGCATGATTAAAAAATAACATTGTTTTTCCTAGATGGATAGGTACTAAAATTTAGCCATTACTTTTTTTATTAATACAATAAAGTTTTTCATATAATGTATAAATATCAAGAAAGTAGAGCTGTTTGTTTAAAAAATATTTTAAAGCAAGTTGGTAACATTTATATTGAATATGATATATTTATTAATAAGCTTTTAACTAGCTTAATTAAAACGATTAATTACCGTGATTATAATTTAATACAGTAAAAAGATCAAAGTGAAGTTTAAAGAAAATTTACGTTGCAAGTTTTTGTCTTTTTTTGGTTATGGTATTTTGTAACTCTAGAATTTTTTAGCTCATTTTTAAGTTATGAAAACGCTTTAAACTGAGTAATATATAAAATTCAATCCAATAACTAAAAAAGTAAAAGTAGCTTCCAATTCAATATTTTATATGAACACAAATATAATATCACAAAATAAATATATGACAAATCAAATGTTTCATTTAGATCCTAGTGGTTCGATAGTTTGTTTAGTTGAAAAAAACGAAAACTTTAATTTAAAGTAATATTAATAAGTAACATAAAAAGCCAAACATACATTTCTTAAAGAAGAGCTAATTTATGCCCTAAGCCGCCCTAAGGCATTCTAATAAACAAGCTTAATAAGTGAAATATCACATTCAGATAAAAAATGATACTACAGTTTTAGTCAATTTCAAGCAAAAAAAAATTAAAAAAAAACATTTTTGACAGATGTCAAATGATCGCACCATTTGCCGCGCACACGTTTCGCTAATAATTTGACTCAACCACGAATGTATTTTGATGTTACTATGAGCGTTTGATGATAGTGTGTTCATTATGTTTTTGAATAATATACGTATGTTTTGATGTACATAAATAATGTGTATATGTTTAACGCACAAAATATGATTATGAATGCTATATAAAACAGTGTATGAAAAAATATTATGTACTTAGCTGTAAACTATAATTGGGTAATTATTAGACTAACGGAAGTAGAGTTTTGAAATCTGCTGCCAAGCTTTTTTTAGTAGATTTTGTTGTTTTAGTTCCTTATAGGCTAATTATGGCGGCACTTATCCATTTTTATGTAAATTGTTCATAAATTTGAACCATTTAGCTGTACTATAAGCCATTCACGCTAAGTTTGTAAAAATATTTTTTTACTGTGGCCACACGCACAAAAATCTCTTTCGGGGTTATCCGTCAAGCTTTCTGGTATACTTATTACTAATGTTGTAAGCGAAACACCAAATGCTGGCCTTCTATGAATAAAGCAGAACATTGATTCGTTGGTTAATATTTTATACAAATAACTTGTAACTCCATGGTATAGATTATGATAGATAAGTACCACCTGCAGTTGTACCTAAGTTATACCAATTTCAGTCAAGGAAAAGAGTGTAAGCTCGATAAATTACAACGAAAAAATATTCACATAGTTTTAATATCATGTCGTATGTATACTTGAATTGCTTTCATTTTAATTTTTCTAGATATTTTACCATTGATACACCCTGCTTGCTATTCTCAAATACGCAACGTTCATAAGAAACATTGGCTTTTTTCTAACTATATTGTAGTTGACATCAAATGCACTTTTCTCTATAAGAATAAGATTAGAATAATATATTTTATTTCAAGAAATTTCACACTAATTTTATTAAAATTTCAATGATGATCATATATATATTAAAACGGTAATTGCCGAAAAAAGTTCGTACTGTAGTCAGAAGTGTCGAAGAAATCTCATTACGCTTTCTTTAAATCTCTCCCGTCTCGCTCAGTCACTTTATTTAAAAAAAAAACAAAAAAAATGAGAAGTTGATTGTCTTTTAAATGATTGATTTCAACGCATACGAAAAACTTTTCTTTATTTATTGTAGTTTATCATTTAAGTGCCATGTTATAATGTGAAGTGGATATTAGAGAAGAACGTTTATATAACTCCCACATTATTAGTATGACTGTTTTACACATACCCATTTGCATGAACTTCATGACACTGTATCAGAGTTCGTAGCTATGTTTGAAAGACATGATTTATAGATATTATTGTCCCGAGACTTTTCATTACTCGATCGTCATTGTTGACGACAAAACATTTTTAGTAACAAAAAATAACTAAACCGAAACAAAAATAAACGAGTTAACAATTATTATAAGCTAATCCAAACAAATCTACGAATCTACAGCATGCGTCAGTAATTTTCCGTACGGCATTGGTGTAGATTTGCTGTGGACGAAATAACGTTTCGATTTTTCGAATCCCTTAGTGGCGGGCCTTACGCTGTTTGTCCTCCAGCGCCGACACCATGCTGCCAATGAGAACAAGATACCTAGTTTGCAAAATTTTCAGCCTACGATTATCTGACGTTGTGACAGGAAGACGCTACTTCCTGTCACAACGTCACTTTAAACTATTCGCTCTTTCAAATCGTCGTGTAGAATCCCGCGTTACATAAACGTATTTTAAGCACCAAAAGCCTACCAAGTTTTATATGTTCCACCTGTTCTTGAAAACAGGTACCTGTTCTTCGCGTTGACCGAGCCCGCAATCAAAATTTTGATCAACTGACTTCATTAATTTTACAGGTGTGTCACATTTAAAACGAAGCGACAATGAAGTGAAGCCTTAAGCTGGAAATATATTATCAGACGCGGTTGACGGATGCGGCTTACAGCCGCCACTGATAAGTATGCCACATACCGTCCGCGGCCGCTTTCGGCTAACATAAACATCCAGTCAGATATATCTCGGACGTCCGAACGTTCAAGGACACGTCCGATAGTTAACAAGACTTA